>JAPYZS010000514.1:0-47527 GCA_030522925.1 Trissolcus japonicus
CCAGAAAAGCACCGAGCTTCTGATCCGCAAGCTGCCTTTCCAACGTCTCGTTCGTGAGATCGCGCAGGATTTCAAGACCGATTTGAGGTTCCAGAGCTCGGCTGTCATGGCGCTCCAGGAAGCCAGCGAGGCATACCTCGTCGGCCTCTTCGAGGACACCAATTTGTGCGCCATCCACGCCAAGAGGGTCACCATCATGCCCAAGGATATCCAACTGGCACGTCGCATCCGCGGAGAGAGAGCTTAACTTAACAACAATAACAACAACCGAACACAAACCAATCGGCCCTTTTCAGGGCCAACAAAATTTCGAACAAGAAATGTTCTTTGTTACAATTTAGTTTCCTTCAACCAATTAAACGTTCTGTCCTTCCATATTCTAAATTTCTAATGTGCTGTTGACTAAATGAACCTTTATTTACTGCATCATAAAGATGTAATCTCAGAAGATTTTTTCAAGTTTGCACACGCACAGAACTTGGAACGCTGGCGCATGCGCAGAACGTTTTATTTGAGTTTTTAATTTTAAAGAGACAATTGATGTTAGTTGTATTATGTTTATTATTTTTCGACAATACATAATAACATCATGGTACATAATTACAACAGCGGCAACAGGACAGATCGGTTCTCAAATAAGTAACGTCGCCACCATATATGGAACCTAATAAAATCGCACATCTGAACAAGATAAAACTTGGAAAAATATGGCTTTCTGTAATTTACATGAGGCTCCTTTTCTCAATTAGAAAAGGGGTGGGAGGGGACGTTGACAATTACCGTGCAGTAATCATTTATTGTTCAAACGACTTTTTTAACATTCTCCGACCTAGAAAAAAGTCGCCATGTTTCTTTACTTTTATAATGCACATTTCGAAATTCAGATTTTAAGAAGAAAACTGTTCGATAAAATTTTTGCAATCGAATTATAAACTACGTTGACAACGTGGAATGATCAACATGATTTTGTCTTTAAATTCTACAAACGAGTTCAAAAACTTATTAGAAGAGAATACAAGAAATAAATAAAAACAAAAGTAATAAAAACGATTGTAATAAAAATAACGTAAAAAAATGTTGGACAAATTTGTCTACCAAGTGAGCTTCGAAAAAATGAATTAATGAAATTAATCTTATCGCAATAGAGTAATAAGTTGCAACTGGTGTATACATTTCCTATATACGAATAAATATTTTCGTTGATTTTCAAAATATCGAGGCTTCCAAACTCGAATGTTGTAATTGTTTAAGGTTTCAAAATAACAACTTTTGTTCCATGTTTTTAATTTTTTCAACGATCTAACTTGGAAACTCAAAAGGTCGACTTTGAAGCTCCGGGTTTTTGAAAATGTATTCTTTAAAGATATAAATGTCATAACTTGAATGCAACACACATTTACACGGTTAAGTTCATAACGATAAATATATACCGAGACATTTAATATTCATCCCAATACGATATGCTTTATTTAATTATTTACAATCGTTCGTTGCAGTTTAAAAGTCCGAGTTCTAAAAAAATTTTCTAAATTCAACATCATCACAAAGTTCAAACTTCATCTCAACAATTCAGTTTACAAACTGCAACGGACAATAGTTCGTTTTCTCCTATCTCGTCTAAATTCTACTCTATATTGACATTGTCATCTGAATTATTTACAGATAAAAATGAACGGATTGGAGATCTAACAATTTTATTTATTGTAATTTTGTAAATGCAAACACAGCTAGCAAAGCGAAGCTGTCGCAATTGCCGGAAAAAGTTTTGTTATTGATTCACAATCAAAGGAACAAAAAAATCTAAAGAGGTTTTGAAAACAAATTTTTTTTAACTTGAAATTGACAACAATTTTAGAGTGCAAAATTTGAAACATCAATTTGTACTAACTAAAATGTATCAAATACATCAACGTTCCGTGCCAATAATTTTGCAAATCTCATCACAAATGAAAGTCGGTTAAAGTATTAAAAAAATAAACTAGTAAAACGTTAAAAAAAAACATTTTTTTCCTAATAAAAAATTCTGTTCTCAAATCAAAACTTGGATCTGATTTTTGATAACACGGTTGCGATGTTGATCTATGAAGAAATTCGCAAAAGTATGTTTCTTCCTTGAGTTTGGTCACTGTACAATTATATATATCTTCGAACGAAGGCGACCGCTTGTTGAGCAACCCCGGCCACTACTGAGAAGGCTTGCTTTATTTATTGGTTTACTTTTTTTTCGTTTGTTTTGCTTCTAGAATATTGACTATTTACTGTATGCGTGTATATTAGCTATTCGGGTGTGTTGAAAATAAATACATTTGGTGCGAGGCATTTAATGTTGCTTGTCAAACGAGCCGTCCTCGTCAAGTTTAAGAAGGAATTTCGTCATTCGGTACTGTGGTTCAACTTGTCGCACCAGGTCGGTCACAGCTAACAGATGTTTGACTCCAATATGTATGCTGCAAAAAAAAGTTTCTCATCATGTAATAAATGTAAATCATGTAATAAATATAAAATATGGATGAAAATTTTATCAATTGAACTTACTGATGTTTCCCTTGTAGCTTTCCTTGTAGATACACGAGTTCGTCCTTCGAAAAGATGTTAACATGTTCGACAACTTGGATCACTTCCTCTGGTTTGGAAATGTACGGAACGTGAAGTATCGTGTCGAAGGCAGATAAGAGTTCCATGTCTTCTAAAACTTGCCTAAAATTCATTTTGATTATTTTTGTATATTGATTTTATGATTTTTGTTGAACCAGTTATACGCATCCGCAGTCCCTGTCTAGTACGCATGCGCAGTAGATCTGTACAAGTTCTACGCATGCGCAGTAGACTTTTTTTTATATTTTTTTCGTACCTTCTGCTTGATGTGCAGAGAATTAAAAGCTTTCGATTTTTCGGCGGCTGTTTTTTCAACAACACCATGAGTGCTTGTAGAGTCAAATTTGAGTAACGAGGTCCAATTGGACCGTAATCCAAGAGCCGTTCAATGTTGTCCACCAAGATACAACTGAGTTGCGATCGATAAGCATCGTCGAATACCTAAAATTGTGAAAAAATAAAAAAAAGTGTTAAAAAATATGGTTTTAAGGTAAGATAAAGATTTTTAAGTTAGGGTTTTGTGGTTCTTACTTTTCTGATGGACAAGCACTTGGCGTTTTCTGTAAAGCCAACCATATCCTCTGGAGTGCAAACTTTGACGAAAGGGAAGTCGGAATTTTTCGCGATCTGTGCGGCGAGGGCAGTTTTGCCAGCGTTCGGGGGTCCCGTGAGCAGGACGGAAACCAGGCCGGAACATTCGGTCTTTCGGGCTTGTTCCGCCAGCAGAGCACCGTCCGCCAGGATTTCCTGCACTGGTTTTCCCCAGACGATGATGCCCCGGAGCAAAAGGTGTTCCAACATCTCTGCACTTGTACCAAAAGCCTAAAATTAAACAAATCAACATCAACTTTGTTCTTCTCAAACTTTTTTGCTTTTGTTTCATGTTTTTTTTCAATTACAGGTTTGATATCATTTTCCAAGGCGTGTAAAAAGTCCTCCCTGGAGATCATGAGCTTCTCCATGGCAGCGGGGTCGACCTCGACTTTGCTCGATGCTTTGATGAGTCTGTTCATTGCTGTGCTCTGAGCCGCACGAACCAAACCTTCTAACTCGGCGCCGCTGAAGTTTTTGGTTGCCACCGCTAATTCTTTCAAGTCAACGTCGGGCGCAATCTTTTTATAATCCCGCATTCTCGAGGTGTGGATGTTCAGGATCTGAAACCGGCCGTGTTCGTCTGGCAGACTGATCTCCATTTGTACCTGAAATATTTTTCAATAAGACATACAATTTTACAACAACAAAAACAACTTGCACGCCTGCGCAGTAGATCTGAACGATCTCTACGCATGCGCAGTAGATCTAAACGACTTCTACGGCTGCGCAGTAGATCTGAACAACCTCGATACATGCGCAGTATAACTCAGAATGAAAACTAAAAAAAAAAGATTTAAAATCCAACAATTTAAATTCAATTTTAAAGTCGTGCCTCCAATCGACCGGGTCTCAACAAGGCCTCGTCGATCATGTCTCTTCTGTTGGTCATGCCAATGACGAGGATGTTATTCAGCTGCTCAACACCGTCGATCTTTGCCAGCAGCTGGTTCACCACCGTGTCGTGCACTCCCGTGTTGCCACCAACGCTCCCTCGGGCTTTACAGATCGCGTCGATCTCGTCGAAGATTATAATATGAAGACCGCTGTTCGGTCCCAACTAAAAAGAAAAACCAAATTTAATACATTCAACAAAGAAAAAAGAAACTAACTGCTACAGAATTATTCTTCAACATTTTTCGGACCCTTTTTTCTTCTTCCTCGGCATCAGCGAACAATCTTCTGATATTAGCCTCGCTCTCTCCGACGTATTTGTCCAGGATCTGAGGTCCGTTGACGATCTTCGGCTCCCTGGCGTTGAGCATGTTTCCAATCTGTCTGGCCATGAGAGTCTTGCCCGTGCCAGGGGGGCCATACAAAAGGATACCCTTGACGTGTTTGCAGCCCAGTTGTATGATGATCTCCGGCGGGAAAACTCGGGACGCGAAGGCTCGCCTGAAGATCGCGCTGAACTCCTTGTCGAGGCCGCCGATGCCCATCTTGTTGAAGTCCCAGTCGGGATTGATGATCGACTGGCGGACGATCTTGCCCTTCGCGTTTCCTGTGAGGTTCAATCCAGAATTCTCCGCCTTCTCGAACTGAATCACAGTGTCGCCCAGGCAACGACCCATCCTGGTCTTTTTTGGCTTGATATCTTGGCCGGATTTCAGCGCACTGAGATCTGCCGCTTCTAAACTTTTCACAACCAGACCGAGGAGCTTTTTGTCGTAGAACTTAAAGGCAAGCTGCTGTCCCACCGTGAAGGCCTGGCCGGAAAATTGGAGGAGGAACTCCTTTGCCATCTGGTCTGTGTCGTATGGCTCTTGTGTGATTCTAAAAAGTAATTTGAAAATTACCAGTTTCAGTATCAGAAAGATATTTAGATGAAATCAAAAATAATATATGGAGGTATGTTGTTAACAAATTAAGAAATCTAATAATTTAAAAAGGAAGTAATTATTATCTAAAAAAATGTAGTTGTCATTTTTTAATTGAGCGAGTTGAATATTTTCTTTACGTTTTCTTCTGTAAGAAATCAGCTTCGACAGTTATGGTGCAGAGACATTCAGAAGTGGAGGAGGGGTCGAAATAGTAGGGTCGAACGTCGATGTCCTGGCCTAAGGACAGCATCGCCCACTTTCTTTGCGGCATGCTGAACCCAACAGCGCCTCTGGGAATTTCATGGTGGGATTTTATGGAGAAGATGAAACTCATGGTCTGACCCCTCGGATCTGCTCCTGTTACCACCTCGATGTGTCTGGGGGAAAAAAAAATTGACAAACATTTTTGAAACGTCTTTATTTTACTTTTTATTTGCACTCAAACTTTTTAATTGCTATTTTACAACTGATATTACTTAAATTGAAATTTCTTTTTTAAACATACTTTACATCCTTGGGAAAGTCGTCTGGATTGACAACAGCACAATTGGTGTAGCTTAGGTCGTCCGTGGGACATTTCGTTGCTTTCATGTACTAAAAAATTAAAAAATCAATTAATAATAAAAGTGGGGTAAAAAGTTATAAATAAAAAGAACAGAAAAGAAATAAAAGCATTTGAAATAAATTGAAGATAAAAAAATAGACAGTTCAAAATTTTGAATTATTAATTATTAATCATTTCTGAACATCTTTATTGATTTGCCCAACTTTATTAAAAACTCTCAACTTTTCGTCTCGGCATATTATTTTTGCTGAACAAATACAGAGCTTCTCAAGCCAGCTGTGTCATTTTGCATTGATTTTCTATAAATGTAGCCCAATGTTCCAATTACGCAGAATTCAATCGACCAATTTATTTCTTATCAAAATCATTACAAAATTATAATTATAATAAACGAGATTTTTTATTAATGAAAGAAAATGTTTCCTCCCCCCTTAAATTTTCTTTCGATACGTATCAGGGAACCAACTTTGGGATAACCTCAAAAGGAAATGTCAAAAGATGTCAACAATGAGTGACCTTGGCACGGAACGACCTTGGATCGAAAGGACGGTATAATTCGGCGAGGTCGAATTAAGAGGGATTGAGATTGAAATTCATCAGAAGTGTGATGATTGAACGGAGCTATCGATTTGCGCGGACTTGTGGGCGCAGCGAAAATGGTGGGGAAAAGTAACGATCCGGCCCGAACCGAAAGAATGTTGCGACGTGACAGATCGGGTTCACGCTTCGGAACGTACCACCATCGTCGCGCCTGGGTTTTTTTCCAACGGGTTGCTCTGGTTACATCGGCTGACTGACCCGCTGCTACGTCTCGGTCTCGCACAAATTGACTGACAAACTTGCGGTCCTCTCCTCGCGAACTGCAATGCAGCACTGACAGATCGGAAACGTCTTCTGCAAGCGCCGATACGGTGCTGCCATCTGCCCAAGATGTCATCGTTTGAATTTGAAGGTCAAACGTGATCATCAACAATTAATGCATTTTCTGTTTCAATAATTTGAATTTTAAAGGTTGGAAAAGGGAAACAAAAAATAAAGATTGTTTTTGTTTGCGAATTCAAATCTGAGAGTCATTTAGATATAAACTATGAACACACTGGTTTGTTTACAAATTTGAGTATTCAAACCGAAAAACAAAACTGTTTTTGTTTATAAATGCGAAGTCGAAGGTCAAAAAACTGTAAACAACAAACAAAACAAAGGATACAACTTTCAAAACAAGGTTTGTTTTTATAATTTTTAAGTTGAAGGTCAACAGAGAAAAATAAACAATCTTCTGGGTTTTTTTACATATTTGAATTCGAAGGTCAGAATGAAGAAAAATGAAAACCTTTTTTGTTTTTGTTTGTAAATTCGAATTTCAAGATAAACGAAATAAATTGTTGTGTTTACTAATTTAAATTTCAAGGTAGTTTACTTGAAAATACTAAACGATGCGTGTATCATTGATATTTAAAATTTACTTTTCATCTCTTCAAATTCTTTGTTTTGAAATTTAAATTTCCCGCTCAAAAAGTGTAACCTCCAGAGGGGGCGCCTATCGACCCACGACAAACTTCAGTTCAGAAGAGAACCTCCTGCGAGACTGGCGGCGTCTGTTTTAACCGGCTGCTAAATGTTTGTTATTTAAATTTATAAGCGTTGCAATTGAAAAAATTTTATCAACAGATTTGTAAGTACCAAAAAATAGCCTCCAGCTGTCAAAATTATTCTTAAAAATTCGTACGGTTCCATCCCATCCAGAATACAAAATTCCAACTTTCCTTTTCAATTTAAAAACACGACGGTTATTGACATCACAACCGTTAAGGACGAAGATCCTTTTCTCAATCCCAAAATTGATTCTTCCTGTTTTAAATAATATTTAGAGGTTAAGTTTTGTCCTTCAAGTTTATTTTAGTAAGTTAAAATTTTGTTTTCAATTATTATCTCTTGTACCATTATTTGTTATTAAAATTGAGATCTATTTTTGATATCAAATCTTGATCAATTTTTAACTTGAATGATTGTTTTTCTTTTTAGATCAAGCATCGCCATGCATAAAAACGTGATAGGCAACAAAAATGATAATGGGAAACATTACCCAAACTTGGTTTCTGTGATGCAGGCATGTTTGACGCCTCCTTCAGGGATAACTAAATTCATTGCTCAAAATCCTTTCGAGGCTGATCTAACGAGCAGATTACATCTTTCTGTCATCAGTCCTACTATTTTTAATACAAAAAAGGTAAACAATGTTTTTGAACTTACTAAAAAATCCATCTTTCAAATGATTTTTTTTTATTTATAATATAAGTAATTTATATAATATATAAAGTATGTATTGTTTTTATTTTCTTATTTTCAATTATACATCATTTATAAAAATTGTGTTTTTTTTTATTCCAACTTTTTTTTTCTTCGTTCCATTTATGTTCATTTTGAGTTTTTATTTTCAGGCAAGTCCAAACACTCAGGAAAGTTCACCAGAATTTCGTTTAACAGTGGACGAATTGGCGACATGTCGTCCAGCAAATATAGACGAGTTGGTGAACCAGCACAATTACATGTCCCCCGAGACAGAAAAAGAAGCCCAACAAGCAATCAGAAGATTTTTTTCCGAAAACCAAATAGTTCCAAGCCCGTTGGACAGCAAACCTAAAGATGTCAGCCGTAAACTGGGCCTCGCCACACCAACGCGAAACTTCAATTCGAGTTTTGAGATACCAAAAATTAAAAAAGATGGTAACAACTAATTTAATATTATAATAACTAAAATTTGTTTAAAAAAAACTTCCATTTTACTCAGAAGAAAAATAAAATGTCCTTTAATTTTTTTTCTCCAGCCTGGACGCAGACAACTTTGTCTTTACCTTTGAACCTGCCGGAAGAACTCGAAAACGCTCTCAAACCGTATTTTACATTCACACAAGTAAAGATGAATTAAAAATTTTGATTTTTAGTTTTAGTATAAAATTAGATCTGAAATAATGGAAGGATTTGTTATTATTTAAATTCGAATTTGATTGTTTGATTTTGAGATCTTTTATTTGTTTTAGGACCAAAGTGTGCAGAACGAGTCTGAGGATGCGAACAGCACAAACAGTTCCTTGCGAAGAAAGTTGTTCGATTTTCAAAACGAGTCCCAATATTCAGACGATTCTGATAATCTAAATGAATGCGAGCCGTTTGTTTACTGCGGCAGTCCACCTCAGAGTGGCATTTTAGCAGATTGTACCCCCCTGAAGGTACCCTTTTATCCCTTTTTTATTAACAAAATGTCTGAAAAATAAAAATTAATTGTCAAAATTAAAAAATTATTTAACTTCTCGAGTCATTATTTTCATTTTATTTTTTTTATAGGGAATTAACATGATGAGGGATCACGGGACACCGACGGGAAATTTCCGTACCCCAGCTGGAAGCGTGGGCGACTTTTCGCCGATCAATATTTCTCCAATTCGAAATTTTGAAGGTGACCGGATGTCTTGTCAAAGTATCAAAGCTCGATTGGAACGACCAAAGTCTGTTGCAAGACTTGATTTTACCACTGACATGAGCATCGATGATGAAAATAAAGAATTCAGTCCGACTGGTAGTTGAAAAACAACATTTTTGTTACATTAAATACAACTTGTAATTCCAATTTATTTCATTTCAATTTTTGATTGCTGTTGCAGGTTTTGTAACTCCGGACAGAAGCAAGAGATTGTTTTCCAAACTTGTAATCCACGAGGAAGTGGAGGAACGGACAGAATTTGTGACAAACAAAATGATTCGTCTGGAGGATGAGTCGACGAAAATATACTCGAGCACTTTTCAGCAGAACAACACGATTTACAATCAGCAGTGCACGACCAGCTCGAGGTGCTCGCAGGACGCCGGTTATCAGACTGCCAGCTTGAGCAACATGGAGACAAACGAGGACATCACTTGGAGCGAAGACACCAATCACATCTTTTGCTCCACGCCCTCGAAGAATCGCCAGTTTGCTAACTAAAAGTTTTTGTTACAATTTCCCAATTGAAAGTCCTTTCTCGTTCTGTTTCAAAACGGAGCTTTAATGAATTGTAATCTCTCTTCTCCTTGTTTTTAAATTGAGCTCTCTCAGTCGCCCAAATTCTTCGGCGATATTAAAATTCGAGCTTTGCAAATTTTATTTGTACATTTCATTTGATTTTATTCTCATTTTTGGTTGTATTTTTTTCACGTTATGAGATATTTTGAGATGGGAAATTTTGTCGGTGCCAAACTGATCTCTCGCTTGTGCGAGCGGGACAGGATCTTTGATTATATTAATTTGAGTAATTGCGGTGCCATGATTTTAATCTTTTAAGTCAAGTTTTTTTTAATGTTTATTTTTTTTCTATTCGTAAAGTAACGTTTGGGAGAGATATTTTTTGAATGCGATTTGTGCAATTGCGCTTAAGTTTTAAGAAAATTATACATTAAGGCAGCGTACTGTGAAAAAAAAACCCACCGAATTTCAGATTTTTGATGTAATGAATGTTACTATTGATTTTAAACTATTTTTGTATGCTCAATTAAGTGAATAAAATCTTGATTAAAATAACAACTTTGATTTTCTTTTAAATTCCAATACATTTTTCAAGTTTTTTTTTAATTTATTTTTCGTCTTAATAAGACAAATTCGACTTTTGAATTTAAATTTCCCACTCAATTTTTAAAACATTCATGCGCAGCTACGTTCATGTCGGTTGTCAAGTCCAACATAACCTAAAAAAGTTGTTGCCAGTGCTGGTTGCCCTCCGTTGTTGGATTCTTGAAAGCAAACATTTGTCATAAACAAAAATCTTCATATAAAATAAGTTTTAAAAAAAGGAGTTAAAAATAAAAATAACAAGGTAAGACAACATCACCTGTTTGTACTAAAAGTAAACAAATTCGCTGAACTGAATTCCCGCTCGTTTTGATGGTGGACGTTTTTTGTATTTTGCACTTCTACGATTTCAAAATCTTATGAACAAAAAATTCGTTTGATTTAATTTCGTTGAGGTTAGATTTCGTTGTTTGCAAACCTCCGCGTTTAAAAAGTCAATAAATAAATGTTTGAAGTTTGCAGAAAAAAATGTTATCCAAAAAGGTTTCAAAATTCGTTTATACGTTTTTTAAATAATTGTTCATTTTTTCAGATGGAGCCAATGACCTTGGGATCACCAGCAGGAAGTGCAGCACAATCTCCAAGCAGTCCTACAACCAATTTTTTACCCAACTTTTTGTTAGGAGATGCAAACCAGGTAAAAATAAAAAAATTAAAACAAAACCAATAATTAAATCTAAGAACATAAACCAAAAATTGTCTCATTCAAAATCATACAAAATAATGATGCAATATTCAAATGTCTGATTTGTTCAACCCAATTTCCAGCACTCAAGATTAGGCATAGGGACGCAAGACTCGGGTCGTTACCACAACACGAGTTTGAACATGACCTCGCCCGTTTCGAGTTACAACACATCTGAGCTACGTACCAACCGACAGCGAGCAATGTTCGCAAGCAACCACGCAACAGGAAGCCCCCAGATTAGCACTGAGAACCACGTGGGTGGTCCCCCCACGCGAGGTCTCTTCGACATGGCAGAGAGTGCCACGGTTCCGTCGTCCCCCTGCGCGCCGACCACAGCGCCATCTCCTCTGAGCCACCAGTCTTCGTTCGTAACCGGACACCTGAGCCAGGGTCGCGTCAACAACCGCGCCGTTAACGCCACGTTCATGGACATGCCCTCGAACATGAGTTCTGGCAGCAACAACAACGAATCCCAAGGTCTTCTGCAGTGGGTGACAGTCTTCGGGTTCCCCATGAGCGCCCTCAATTCCGTCATTTCGTACATGTCCTCAAGGGTGCGAATCGTTGATAAACATCCGGCGCCCCATCCGCAGAACAATTGGATCCATTTGAAGTGCTCGGTCGAGCAGGAGGCCCAGAGGGCGCTGACGTGCAACGGCGACGTCGTCTCCGGTTCCATCATGATCGGGGTGGTGCCCTGCACCGACGAGGGCGTCATCCTCGGCAACGACAAGGAGAACAGGACAAAACTTAATGGGAGCATGCGCATGTTCTCCACTCCGATCAAACATCCCGCCACTCCCAAGAGCAGAATCCCTGGGGCGAGACCACTGGTTGCGAATTACCCCCACACCAGTCCCCAGACGGTCAAGTCACCTGAGATGGTACCCCAAAAGAGCACTGGGATAGTATCCAAGGCGATGGAGTACGTTTTCGGGTGGTGAACGCCATCTGGTGGCGAGTGGCGGAGTTGAAACGTGGCGCCATCTGTTCGTAAGATGAGGAACCACGGGGCTTCTATGAAATCAAATCTAAACCGACGCTTCTTTACAGCGCCACCTGTGGATTGGAAGACATTGTAACTCAGCTCCATTTCTCTTTTTCATATTTTCCCTTTTTTTTTAATTTTTTTTTTCTCTTTCGTCGAATTGGTAGATGGCGCTGGGTAAATCATGTCGATCTAAGTAATTTTTGTTTTGTAATTTTGACGGTTTTGCAAAAAAAAAAATGTGAGAGTATGTGCTTTTTTTCGATGTTCTAATTGTTGGTATGATTGTTGCCTTTTAATCAGGATTTTTTAGAATAAGAAACAATATGTTAGCGTCGACAAAATCTGACACATGTTAAGAACCATGTTTTTTTTGTTTCGCAACAGTTTTGTATAATTCAATCTTTACCTTGTAAATACGCCGGAACGATGTAGAAAATTAAAATCATCATTTTTCATAAACGTGTAATGTTATTTTCATAATAATTTAAATCATCCTTTTTTGATTTTATTCTTTTTTTTTGGTTAATAAAAATCCATTTTGTCTTTCTTCAACCCTTTATTACCATTCAAATATCCGCACTTTCATCTACTTTCAAACGCTAATTTACAAAATTTAATTAACAAAAAGAAACCAAATCTTGCCTGGATTCATTTAACCCTTTTGTGATAATAATCTCAAAAACATCTAAACGAACTGTTCCAGCTTCTATTTTTCTTTTTTTTAATTACACACCAACTTACTTCATTCAAACGCTCGGTACCGTTAATTACATCTAATTATCTAACTACTTGGGGCTCTCGAACGTGCCGCTGCCTAGATTCGTCATCTTCGGATACTTGACTTTCTTCTTGTCCAACTCATCCTGAGTCCACAGGATCATCTTCAACAGATTGTTCAACCTCGGACTCGTTAATTCCTTCTTTTCAGTTTTTAAAATCGCTGCATTCAATTCGCTTGCAATCTGCAAACAAAACAATAACATTTAAATGATTATACACTAAAAATTAAAAAGGCAAATTCATAATCAAACTATTATTTTCAAGTTTCTTTGACATACTTTTTGTCTGTGTGTAGGATGCAATAAATCACTAAAAGGACTTTTCTGAGGTTCATCGAAGGCCAGGAGGGCGAGTGTTCTTTCAAGTTCGGCGAGGATGTGTTCGTCAGACTCTCCAGCCTCGCTGAGTTTCTCCTGGGCGAACTGCAGAGCCTCCTCGATCCGACCGGCTCGGATCAGCTCGATCAGATGGAGCTGCTGCAGGTGAAAACAAAGGTACCTGTCATTGTCCAGGAGCTCAGGGTGCAACTGGTTCACCAGCATCGTCGCCTCCTGGATGCGACCATTTTGAATCGCGTCGCGAATTCTTATCCTGTCGTCGAGGGAATTCAGCTCCACTGGCGCCCCCACGCCCGACTCTTCTTGGAATTTTTCTGCTGCTTCTTTGAATCCCTCTGAATAAACGGTTCCATTAGATTCAAATAAAAAACAAAACAAACAAAATATTTGTTGTTTGTTTTCTTTTTTTAGGGAAATTTTAATTTCATTATTGCATTTGGTTGGGATCCTCCATCTCCCCCCCCCCCCTTATTTATTTATTTATTGAAAGTAGGCAGCAATGTTTGATACCAGTGACAAGATAGTTCATTATCAAGTTGTTCATCTGAGAACGTTGGATGTAAACATCCTCCTCCAATTTCGCAGTCCATTTGTCAGTTGTCATGTAATTTTTCATATTGTCGAAACTCATCTTAGCCTGAAAGAAAGAAACGTGATAGACAAAGCAAAAAAGTATGGTTAAACAAAATGTAAATCATAAACAAAAGAAAACAGAGGAAAATACTTTTTCAAAACAAAAACATTGTTGACATTCAATTACGAATCAAAACAAAAACAGTCAACGGTTATCCCGACTTTCAAACTTGACGGATTGAAAATTGGACAAATGAAAAAAAAACAACTCACAGGCTCAATTGGACGCAAGGTCGTTTGAGAAAAACTCCGAGCTGTCAAAAGATTGTGACGAAGTTTTTCTCAGATCTTCGTCAGCGGGGTTCGATTTTCCAACTGGACAAATGACCTTGACGGGTGAGCGGTATAAACAAAACGGTGGAAACGGTTCGGAGACGAGTCTCACCTGGTTTGTTGTTGTTCGTCGCATACGTCAGCGTACGTGCGTTTTTAGTTCGAGAACGTAAATACTGACAAGTAAATTATTCAACACTCTGAAGGTGATTCCAGGTTAAGTCGAGCGCAGTGTTGCCAAAGTTGTGTTATCAAAACAAAGGAACTCAATTTTTGTTTAATCAAATTAGAGGAGAGTGTTTGTCTTTGCAGAGGTCAATCAAGAGCGATGCGTTTGTCACATTTCTTTTTGTTGACAGGAAACGAATGGATTAGAATTTTATTTTTTCTAAAAAAAAATTTTTTAATCGACGCGTCGGTAAGATAGGGAGTGCAGTTACCGACCGAATAACGTGTCGAAAACACATGTCTACGTTCGAGATTTTGTAAACAATTGTGATTTTGTTTTTAAATGTTAACGAATTTTTCAGTGACGTTCGAAGTGAAAATTTAGAAAATTGCACTTTCAATTTCTTCATTGTAATTATTCATTACCTGCCGAGACACTTCTTTCCCCTGGATAAATTTGGTTATTTGTTGAGGCTTGTTTTTTGAAGGTTAACCACAACATAATATTTTGTAAACAAGAAGAAAAATTAAAAACACAAAGATGATTGGAGATTTTTTTCGTTTTGTTTACATAGTTTGATTTCGTTTTATTTTTTTTAACATTTCATCCTTTTTCTATTGTTTCAGGTAGTTCAGTGAACATAAAAAAACAGATGGCAAAATCCAAAAGAGAACAGGAACCCAAAGAAGAAGCTGCAGAAAATGGAAATGTAGAAGTGGAGAAAAAAGATACTGATAAACCAAAACGAAAAAAGATGAAGAAAAATTTGGAATCAAATGTTGAAGCAATGAAAATTAATGAAACAGAAACAAATTCAGAGGAAACAAAGATGAAAAAGAAGAAGAAAAACGAAGTTGAGAATGTTGAAAATTCTGAACAAACTAGGTTGTTATTTTTAAATATTTTGAAGATTATCACTATTAACATTATTACTATTATTTCATTTAATTTTTAGTGAAAACAATGAACCAGAATCAACTGAAACAACAGAACCTGGCAAACCTGCAAAGAAAGAAATATCTAAAAGGCAACAAAAAAGAGATAAACAATTGGCTAGAGAAGAGGCAGTCAAAGTTGAAGCCCACAAAGTTGCAGTTGAAAAAGCTATGAATTATGTTTCAAAAGTGAGCATTTTTTTTCGAGCAAATAACATTTAGATGATTTAAATTAAAAAAATTCTTTCAATTCATCCTTTTTATTCAATTTATTTAGGTATATTTAAAGAATTTGTTTTGTCATTTTAGTGGAAACACGCAAAGAGCGACTGGAAATTTGAAAAAGTGCGTCAAGCTTGGTTGATCAACAATTTGTTCGACGTTAACAGTATCTCGGACCAGATGTACCCAACGGTTTTGGAGTACTTTGAAGATTGCAAAGGAATGGCTCGAGAGCAGCTCAAGAAAAAAGGCCAGGCGGTGATACAAAAAATCGAAGACAATCCTGACGACGAGGAAGCAGTTGAATCCGACGAGTACAAACGTGCCAGACTTCTACTTCAGAGTATACCCAATTGAGAAAAAAAAATTCAGAACTGTATATACAAAGATTTTTTTTAACAACTGTAAATAAAATTTTACATGACGAAAATTCTTGTGAGTGAAAAAAAGTAGATCAAAAAGAACAGATTACATGTTCGTAAACATTTTATTGAAAATTTTGAAATAATACAAGGAAATTTTGGACTGAGGACTTTTCTTGAGGATCTACTGAAGGATTTTGTGTCTTCGACATTTGAGGAAGGGAAATCAGTACCTTGAAAAACAAAATTTAAATGGTTTATTTTTCGCATCCAATTAAAATTCTTGATCGCAAATTCACTATTTTGTTACTATTCGCAAAAAAATTTAAAAAAAATGATTGGCCAATCGCTGCATTTCATTAGTTGAGTCAATTTCAATGTCTGCAGTAATTGGTTCTAACAATAAATTCAGTAAAAGCGCAAATTAAGGATTTGCATACTTATTTACAAACTGTCGCAATTTATCGATGTCTTGCAACCCTACAATCCGGTCCAGAACTTTGCCGTCTTTCATTGCAATCAAAACAGGAACAGAAGCGACCTAAAAGAATGAAAATTTTAATCAACATAAAAGTTCTTTTTTGACAATTTCAACAAATGAACATAAACTTTTCTCAAACCTCATAATCCAAGGCCAAATCGGTATTTTCGTCAATGTCAACTTTGGCTAGTAAAATTTTGCCTTGTTTCTCGGCTATTACAGTTTCTAATCTGGGCGTCAGCATGCGACACGGATTGCACCACCTGAATATCAATCAGATATTAAAAATCAAAACAAAAATCAATGTCCGACTAATTTTTAGAGGTTAGGTTCATTTGATAATCAGATGTTGCAAAATAGTTGTCTCAAATTTAATTAAAACTTTCTAATCAACTATTACAAACTACGCCGTTCCATTCACTGTCAATGGAAAAACCTAACCTGAAAAACCGTGCGCCAATAGATTGAAAAAAAAGGAACATTTGAAAAGATATAAACAAGAATGTTACGTTGCAAAAAAGTCAATGATGACAGGAACTTTGGAATTTTTCACTCGTTCCTCGAAATCCTTGTTGTCCTGGACTTTGAAAGCAGCAGAAACAGCGGCTGATTCCTGCGCCGAAACCGTGCTGTAACTTTGCGCGACATTGCGCAAAGCTCTAATTCCAGAACGCAACATCTTTTGTCCTGTCGAAAAAAAAAGTTTTAAAAAACACAAATATTATTTCAGTTTCAATTGCCAGTTCAAAATCATCACCCCTTCGGCGTAATAAATGTTGCACGATGAATATAAACACGAGATAACTTCGGGCGCATGCGATTGTTTATGAATTTCAAGTTCAGGTTAACAACTATTATCGATCCTCAACACCGTTGAAAGTTATTTTTCCAATTTTCAGTAGAACGTCGACTGGGATTTGTCTTTTTCGGTGATGTTTTTTTTCGTTGTTTCAGTTTGTTTATTTTGATTCTCAGTTACATCTGGAACTGAACTTGACTAGACTAGTTTTGGCGGGAAAATTCAAAATTCAAAATATAAATTCAACAGTTAGTTCCAATGTTTTTGTTTGTTAAATCAAGTTTTGATGTTTTTCTTTTATTTAACACTAAGAATTTTATATTAATAAATTATTTTGACATTTTAAATCGACATTTGACGTTTTTCATTTGTTTATTGTTTTACACGAAAAAGAAATAGGTAAATATGAAGTTTTTTTTGTAAAAAAACATTTTGAGACATTTTTAGTAAGAAATGTTGAGAGGAAACAGACAAGAAGCCAATGCGGGTTAATGAAGTTTCATTTTGATGAGTGTGTCAATAATACGTTGCACAACATCGCGAGGATCGCCCACGAAGATCGTGCAAACATATGGCACAGCAATTACGGATTGCGATTCGTTTTCTGAATCGTCGAATCGCCTTGAAACCAAGGCCTCAATTTCCTCGGGCTTGCGCTACAGTATTTAAATACAGTCCCGAACAAACGGAAGTCCAACAACGCACGTTATGTCATGATTTATCACCAATCGGGGTTCAAAAACCAAATTAATAAACCTTCCGATGACTGTTGGTCGATGACAGTGCTGTGACGCAAATCCGCCCGAATAAGATATTGCCTCATTATTAAATAAGCTCAAAAAATCATTCTATACTGTTTCTAACCTCAAAATGTAATTAGTTCAAAGTTCAAGTTTCCACCGCCAGGTGGCGTTCTTTAAAAAATATTTTGTTCGTCTTTTGAGAATTTCAAAAATGAAAGAAAAAAAATAATAAATGAAAAATAGAATGGTTAAAATTCCTGCTAACATGTGGCGGTAATTAAAAGCTGATTTCTGGAATTAAAATAAAATGAAAATAGTAATGATTGTTTTAGGGAAACATCATGAAACGTGGCTATTGGATACAATCACAGATGTTGTCTTATCTTCGTTAAGAGAAAAATTAGTGTCAGACGGTTGACTGTTCCTTGTAATTTTTCAGCTCGTTATAGAGATCACTATCAATTCGCTGTCACACCTTTTCATTTATGTCCAAGGTTTCATTTGGCATTGGAAATTCATGAATCACTATTAATTGTCAATCGATTTTGACTTGCATCAATCTCATCTCGTCTGACTCAATGTTACATAATTTATTTACTCGATTAAAAAGAAATTTCAAATTTGGAATTGGTGGCTTAAAAATTGACATAAATCGTCCAAAATTATTGTTGGCACTCTTGTTTCAGTGAAATTCTAGGGATTTTTTCTAACCACCAATCAAATAATTTAAAAAGTTGGCACTCCTGTTTCAGTGAAATACTAGGGAATTAAAAATTTGTTCAAACAAGTCGTGACCGAATAATAGGAAATTTAAAAAATCAAACAGATTAAAAATTTGTATCCCTAAATCAGTGAAATTCTGGGGAATTTTCAATTTTTTCCCGAACGACACACGATGAACAACCTAAAAAAATAAAATCATGACGAAACAAAATGGTATTATGAAAAATTTCTGAATTAAAAGAAGGAATAATTAATTTGAGCAATAAGAATGCGCGGATTCGTAACTGACAATTGCATAATCGACATTGATTTGTCATTCTGAAACATTGATCATTAAAATTTGCATGCTTTACAAGAATGCATACGAAATTATGTTAAGAGACGGCAAGTGTATACATAATAATAAAATTTCACCGCGGAACGATTTGTCAATGGAAAGTGAGACAATGGCCGCGAGAGTGTGATTGTCAAGCGAAAGCAATTGTTTGCGAAGCTGAGCATTCTTTTCAAAAATTGCTTAATCTTTTTGTTTAATCTCTTTCAATTGATGAAACAAAAACTTTCTTTTTTCTCAACAGCGACCTAATTGAATTTTCTGAAAATACATTATTTTGAAAAATAAAACCTAACACAAGCAAGAAGCAAAATAATTATAATAAGATTTATTAAAATTAAATTAATTTAGAACAACAATTTTTTTACTAAACATAACCTATATTTTAAGTTATGTTCAAACATTCAAAACAAAAGGTGATTGAAACAATAAGCGCTTCTTTAAGAAATGGATTTTGTGAGAACGAGAAAATCAATGTGAAATGATCAAAGAAAATGTTGTTTAAATAATTAAAAAATTAATGAAAATGAAAAAGTCGAAGGTCAGAGTTCGTCTGAGACGCGCGAGACAAGCTGATTTAATTTATCGACGGGTAGTTTCTTCTCGGTTATTTTGTTTACAAGGCTCGCACGCCTATTATTTCCTGTTATAACACACGAACAATGGTAGCGGCCACACATCATCGAGAGATTTATGCACCAATTATATACGAGCTATTTTTAGTTGAATATTCATTACACGGCTCGCGAATTCATGTTATTATTCTATTTCATACGTTTAATATTTATTAATTACTGTCCCCATTTTTACACATTTTTTTGTACTTTTCTTCCGCTCGTTTTTCGCCTCTCCCATTTACATAACGGTTTTTTCATCCAAATTACATTCAAATCCCCTCAAATTTATTTCTCTAATTTTCACTTATTTGCCATCCCATTTTTTCATCTCAAAAAATAACTCAAATATTTCACATCAATATTACAAAATATTGTCCATAACGAAAATTCATGGCGCGCCATCTAGTTATAAAAATAGTAACTAAAATTCAAATGTCTTTTTTTAGGTTAGAATTTCATTTGATTATTTTTATTATTGTTTTTTTATTCAAATGCTGTATGTAAGGTTGGATGATTTTTAAATGGAAAATGGTTATGTAATATTTTCAGAGCGCACACATCGTTTGGATTTACTTTGATAGCAGAGATGAGGCGGAAAATGAAAAAAAAAAATGTTTGTTTAGAAGGGGAAGAAATGACGCGGCTGAACAGTGGCGTTTATTCAAGACATTAGTGCACATTGCGCGCAAATTGTCCCAAGGTCGAGTGAAGTTCATTGATTTTATCGCCACTCGGATAATCGTAGAAAAGAGGTTGATATTTGAAACACATGTTAACATAAGTATTATACACATGCAAGTACTCTGCATGCTTACTCGTGGTTCATTATATCATTTCAAGTATATTTTTATCTCACGTGTTGATCAGTTTTTGGATCGACACTTTGATCGAATCATTGATGTTTCAGCATTTTGTTAACAAAAAATGGTAATTAATTTCAGTATTTTTAACTAGGATAAAATTATGAAATTCCTGCAAAAATCACTAGATCAGTGTTGCCAACCTGAATCATCAATCGAACGAAAGATAGTGCTTTTTGTTTTTACTTTAAATTGGAACCAAAAAGTAGTAAAAATCCATCAAATTATTTTGAGCTGGGATAAAATTAAAACATTCCCGGAAAAATCACCAGAACAATGTTACCAACTTTAATGTTCAGTCTAGTGAACTATTTCTAGTAACGTTTTAGTAACTTTTGGTAACTTCGAGTAACAAGTTGTTTCAAAATTCTGCTCGCATTACCTAACCTCAATTTTAGATTATGTTTAATAAAACTATGGCTTTGTATAATAATAACTAACAATTTTACACGCACAAAATTAAAAAAAAAATCTCGAATAAACTAGTTTCACTTGAAGTTCTAAGATGAAAATTTATTCATACAAGAATGTGATACTCAATCTATATAAGTGATTACATTTGATAGAACGCCGGCGTCTTACATGCGTCATTGAAAAAGCGGAAAATTTTCCCGGAAAGGATATATTGCAATTGCGAGCAATTTTTTGTTTGAGTAATTTTTAATAGGTGGATCGTAAAACCTCATTAGATATTTATGAGACCTTTTTTTTTCGTTACGATTTTTCCGACTCAGACGCTTTACTGACTCAAATTATTCTGAAACGTTAATGATGAAGTTCGATTAATCGATAAAAGTGACGGTAATATGCTGGAGATAAATCATTGATGAACTGATGAAACTGATTGATGGACATACTAAATGCTACTCTTTTTATAGAACAAGTTCAATTAAAAGATTTCAAAAAAATGAAAGTAAGCACAAGAATGTATACAAAATATATTTATAAAGTCTTGAAATAGTACAAAAAATGTTATGAAACATTGTTTGAATATTTTTTTAAATATCTTAATTTAAAACATTTTTTTACACAAAAAATTATACTTGGCCGGATAAACATAACAATTTTTGGACCAATTAATTGTTCGTGTAGTTCCAGACAAAAATGTATTAAAACCGTTTCTGGTTCTATAAATATTAACTCATAAAGGACTTAAACCACGCGATAAGTCAGTTGATTCTAACAAGTTGCAGTGAAGAAAAAAATAGCATTTAATTTGCATTGTAATAAATCGTCATGCAACAAATTCAGCTCACGATGTGCGATCATGTGTTACCTTAATGGCTAATTAACTATTATACTTTCTTGTCTTTTCCGACTATGACGGCATTGTCCAACCAATTTGCTTTTTTATTTGCAAAACAAAGTTTATTTATGGCTTAATCAAATTTTTTTCCTTAATTCACTATTTTTGCAAATTAATTAATCAATTTTAATTTTAATTATTTGTGTATATAATTTACATAATATTTCAATTTTCAAACATTTCTTATTTAGTGTTTATTCATAAATTTTGTTTTTGATGGATTATTTACGATTTTGATCACCAGGTGGCGTTTGATAAAAAATGATACTAATACCTTAAAAACAAAAAGCAAACTATACACTTTGAAATTGTTTCATGTCATTTGAATCTCGATATTTTTATTAGCTCGATTAGTTACAATTTTGACCACCAGGTGGCGTTCGTTAAAAACTTATACAGAATGCAGAATGAACGATGTAAAACAAACTACAAAAACACTTGGAAATTGTTTCGTTAATTTTTAATTTTAAAATTTCATTAATCGACTGGTGCAAATTTTGACCACCAGGTGGCGCTCATTAAAAAATCATTCAAAGTGCTCCAGATGAATTATTTAAATAATATTATGACAATAAAATAAAACAAAAATTGTCAATCCATGTTTTTTAAATTCTAACTAATTTACAAATCACAAAAAATTCGGTTTTGAATGTTTCAATGATTGTTTTAATTAACCTCCCTTTAAATTTCGAATGCTCGTTAACTAGTTTTTGTTGTTATTTATTTTTTCTTGTTCAATTTGTGAGACATTTTCGTGTACCTTCTTCCCGTCGTCTAGAATTACAATGAGCACGATTTCGCAGCGCGAAGAGTCGTCTGACGGAACTGTCTGATAAGTTTTGACACTGCATCCATTTAGCGCCGTTGTTAGCGAATTTAAAATTAAGTTTGTTCCTTGTCTTAACAAGACTATGCAATAACCGGTATGAGATGTCGCAGAAGATTAGTTTGATTCGTGTCAAAACGAATTGCAAAACCTCGGTAGATTAAAATTGCAACATGTAAAACATCATTCCTCATCTAATAAAAAAAATTATAAAAAAGATAAAAAAAATCTAAAAACATATTTTTTCATTGTTTTGCTTCGGAAATTATTCATGCATGATGAGACATATGTAATTTTTTTGTCTGAAATACCTCATAAAAAAATGTGATATGAAACGAAGACATACGAACTGACCAAAGTATTACAAACTGAGATAATAACAAGCGCGATTAGCAAAGCCACAATTGTATCACGTATGAGTAACGGATGATTCGTATAACAGTCACCCGAATTATGCGGTTGTTTTTTCAAATTAGTTTGTTGTTTTTTTCATATTCACAATCGTTCATGCATTGTACGTTTGATGATAGCATACGAAATGTTTAAAATAACTTTGAAACCAAATTTCAAAAGCCATTTATTTTAAGTTAAAAAGTTGATTTTATCATATCGTAAAGAACGTGAACAATTTAATCAATTCTTTTCAACTATTTTTCATTCAACATTTAATTCACGAGAAACATAACCTCAATTTGAGGTTATGTTCATCAAAAAATAAAAATGTTGTCTTTGATGAGGAAGTGATTGTGGAAACATGATTCTGTTATTATTGAAAAGTTGTAAATCAGTCACGTCACGTTTCGTGTCTTCAATTTGCTTATGTCGAATAGAAACAGAAGCCGTTTTATCGGTCGACGGCTTTTGTCCGTGCCGATGAGTTGCCCCGCATCGGAAAGAGCCATCATTAATATTCAATTAATAAATCCAAATACTCTTTCATTTGCATGCATTTGGGTCGATTGTTCGAGCTCGGGGTAATAAACAGTCCCGCGGGGACATCTCGATTCCACATTTCGTTCAAAGTGGTGCAACGTCACGCAAGGCAAGCCCTCCCCGGCCATTCATTTTTCTGCCGATTCACCGCTTTTATTTCACTCCAATCAGCGTCAAAATTTTTATCTTCCATTTCCGTCCTGATTTCGTGAAAGAAAAACGTTCAAATTAACCTGCGCACGTTTATTTACTATCCCTTAGCTTGAAAATTCATTAAACGACTAGTTATGATTTTGTCTACCAGGTGGCGCTTGTTAAGATGATAGAAAAAAGTTTAAGAAACAAAAAAAACGATAAAAATACATAGAAACTGTTCAATTTTATTCGAATCTCAAAATTTTATTAACCGAGTAGTTACGATTTTGACCACCAGGTAGCGCTCACTAAAAAGCTAATAAAAGAGAGCTTAAAAACGAAAAACAAACATCAACAAAACCTAGGAAAATGTTTTGTATCATTTTAAACTCTAAATTTTCATTATTCGATTAGTTCCGATTTTGACCACTAGATGGCGTTCACTAAAAAATTACAACAAAGAGCTTAAAAAACGCAAAACTAACTATAAAAATAATTAGGAGTTGTTTCATTGGATTTTAATCTCAAAAATCCATTAACTGAGTAGTTATGACTTTGACCACTGGGTGGCGTTGATTAAAAAATTCTTCAATGTGTCCCTTTTGTTGAAAAAAAATCAGATTTTTTTTAAATCAGGCATCGGATAATCATAAAACAAATATTTACGGCCAATTAACATTGCATGGTACATTATATTTCAACTGAAAATTCGATTTACGATTTATATTCACATGGAGTGTGTATGGACATTCATATTAATTGATTTTACGGTCAAGAAATATATCGTGAGTGGAACTGAATACCAAGCTTATTCCGTTATCGACGATAAGACATAGCGTCACATCGAAATCCGGGCATTACCCGGTTTATCTATATACACATACAAATTCTGAAAATTAATTCCTATAAGATACTACTGTCCACAAAATTCAAGCGGTTACGTGCATTGATATATTTGTGCGTCCCTCTGTCAGGCAGTGATTGAACCTTGCGATAGGCCAGCCAGAACGAATTTTCATCTAGGGATCCACTCAGTTGGTTGTAAATCACAAAATTCGATCATTCCTTTGTTTCCACGCTTGTAGCTGAAAAATTCGACATTTTTTTTAAATTACTTACATTTGAACAAGATTATAATTTTTCGACTTAATTTAGTCAACGATTAATTGCAAAATCATTGTTTCAATTTTATATATATTTATTGTCTAAATCACTACAACCAGTTTGAAAAAAATTATTTTCGTTTATCTTGATATAAGTTTTCATCTAACGATTCGCGAATGTAACAATTCGCATTCGATACGTTGAACACTCGAAAGATCATAAATTGCGTAACATCTGGTTAATAATTGCGTGTGAGAATATGTATATCTGAGAAAACAAACGCGCGCGGCTGAAAAACAAAGAGGGTTAATGATAAAATGTGTAATGCCGCTTGGAACGTGCTTTGTCCCTACTTTTTCTTTCATTTTTCGCGCAAACCCGCGCGATTCACCGCCTTCGGGCTTCTCGGCAGTGTACTTTGACGGTTCTATTTCGAGATTCGATGCGTGCTTAGTAGGGCACTGGGAAACGGAAGAAAAGGGTGCAGTCTTTATTCGCACATCACTCGCCGCATCTCATGTGCCCATCGTTTGTACTTTATTTTAAGACCTTAAGAAAAAAACACATTTTTTCCCATTCATATTCAAAAAACATAAAAAAATCTTATTTTTGATTTCTTATATCTTTTTTAATGAAAACATTCATTTTAGCATTTTTTTAAATTGTGAAAAATATGTATAAAAACAGGTAGAAAATTGTTTCGTTGAAATTTGACCTGAAATTGTGATTAATAGAGTAGTTACAGTTTTGACCAGCCAGGTAGCGCTTATCCAAAAATGATAGTACAGCTTAAATAATAAACGACGAACTATAAAAAGATTTCGAACCTGGTTCATTTCATTTGAAGCTCTAAATTTGCATTACACGATCAGTTCTAAATTGGACCACTAGATGGCGCTCTGTAAAAAATTATAAAAAAGAGCTTTTATAACGAAGGACGAACTATAAAAGCGCCCAAAAAAATTCATTCCACTTGTTCGTTTCATTCAAAAATTTCATATTACTTCAAATTTTCTTGAATTCACTATTTACGATTTTGGCCACCAGGTGGCGCTGGCTAAAAAATGATAAACACTTTTTAAAACGAAAAAATAACTAAAAATACCTAAGAAATGTTGAATTCTAAATTAAAAATTGCATGTTTACGAGTTACGATTCTGGGCACTAGATGGCGTAAAATAATAATTTTTACTTGACAATTAGAACACGTAGTTAAGAGCATAATCAGATGTGATGTTACATTATGCAAATGAACGAAAGTGCGAATTGCATCGGTTATCCTTGCATCGAGAGTGAAAATGACGTAACTGCAATTCGCTATAGGTCATGGGCTCTTTCAATTTTCATCTGGATTGCGCGCGTGTAACTTGAGGGACGAAACGAAATGATATTTTCCGGAAATACCAGCATCGTCCTTCGATGGGTCGTAAACGATGCGTAAACACTTAAACTCAGGGATAAATCGAAGGGTGGTGCTTCGCATCAGATAAAATTGTTTTTCTCCAGTCAACAAATCCGTCTTCATTTTTCTCCTCTTTTTCAATTTATTTGTTGCCCTTCAAAAAAACTAATGCAACAATTCTCAATTGATTTAAATGAAAATTTGAATAAAAATTTCACATTTTTTTCATTAATTTCCTTTTTGAGAATTAAGAAAGATACGAATAAAAAAATAATAAGAACTCATTGAAAAAAAGTTAAATTGTTCAAAGAATGTGATCTTTATCTTATTTTTCATGAAAAATAAATTGACGCAAGTGCTGCGCACCTTGACTCAAATAATTCGTGTTGCTAATAATCGGTGATGTCATTCGGTCTGAGACGAGAGTCTAAAACTACTCTTCAGACTCTTCTTAATAAGCGGACGTTAAGTTTCGTTTATGTTCCGACGATGCAAAGACAAACCCGAGCGCGCTTTACGTAATTTATCGACGTACCTTACCGGGACCTTTTGTCGCCACGCATTACCAGTTTGGTTGACAATTTTGCCTAATGAACCGCGAAAGCCTTTGAAGAAGGGTGATTCTTCAAAAATCGTGTAAAAAATTGTACCCCAAGTCGAACATGCGATTACCATACATCCTCTCATCAATAAAATTCAGTAAAAAATTTATATAAGAAATTTCCAATTCAAATTCCTATTTTTTTATTAATTTTTTTTTTGTAATTAAAAAAAATTATTGACAAAATTTTTTTATTATTTATCATTTTTTGCAGCTTTTAAACAGCGGAACGTAAATTAGCATCCTGTAATTTTTCGTAGGAGTATATTTTTCTTCTGAATCAACACCGAGGCAAATCGATGTGCCGCAGCATTGAAGTCATAATAATTAATCAGACAATTAGTGCCATATGAAAAAGGGAAACTGCATTAGTGCGAAGAAAACAAGCCTGATGATTGTTTGTCTTTACACATGATGGCGAGCAATTTCTCCTCAAGGACTGCCCTAAAAACGTCGCTTTGTAGGTCAATTTTTCCCACCATCTTATGACGCGAGCATGATGATCTGATGTCACGTAAAATCATTGGTTTTAATTCAATGAAGTAATCAAAAACAAAAAAAATTAATACAACTTGTGATGCACTACTGTGATCGTTAATTTTATTGCACTTAATAACGTTATTGATCACACGGTGCAAACAATTTGTTGAGCTTAAACTAAAATTTGTTTCACTTTCTTGAAAGTTTTATTTTGAAAATGCATTATTTATTGCAATCGTTTTTGAGTCGTTTGAATCTAACAGTTATCATAAAAAAACTTGAAAATTGTTTCATTGTGTTTCATTTACAAAATTTAATGAGTCAAGTAGTTATTACACGAGTTACGATTTTGATCACCAGGTGGCGCTCATTAAAAAATGAAAATACAGAGCTTGAAAATGTAAAACGAACTGTAAAACCACTTAGAAACTGTTTCATTTCATTCCAAACTCAAAATGTTCACTACTCGGTTAGTTCAAATTTTGACCACCAGGTGGCGCCCACTAAAAAGATATAAAAAAGAGCTTAAAAAACGAAAAACAAACTATCGAAACATTTAGAATATTGTTCCGGTAAATTCTAATTAAAAATTTTCATAAATTTGCAAGTTATGATTTCGACCACCAGGTGGCGCTCGTTAAAAATCGTCCAAAGTGCCTCCTGATGAATGGAAATCTGTTTTTGCATCCAAAAATGGTTGTTTTTACTGTTTTAAAGTGTTTGATTTAAGAACAAAAGAAGTTAAAAGAATCGTCAAGAAAAATTGATGACACTTAATCAGGAAATGAGATAATCCCTCGCGACAAGATCGTGATCTCGAATTTCAATTCTATGTTAATCTCAAACTTGATTGATATTGTCGGTGGCGTTAGCATTTACTAGTCGAACCCCTTTTGCACACTAAATTGCTGGCTGGAAATTGCAGACGTGAAAGAATGTGTCAACCGGTGCGCTGATACGTTTTTCATACCTTCGGTCACATTCCCTCATGCATAAATCAATTTATCATCTTAATTACTCAGCAAAGTTTTGTCGCTTGGCGCGATAGCGCCACAAAGAGCCAAAAAATTCGGCAGGATCATTTTTCGGTTTTTATTCTCCCGTGAAAATGTCAGCGAAATAGTTTCCTTGCTTCAACTCTGGGCGTTCTTTGAAATCAAACACCTGTTCTGTGTCGCGAGCCAGAAACGTCAAAATCAGCATTCTCAGATTACAGCCACTCAATAAAGTACGAAAATGATAGTTGCAAGAAACAGATCGCGGTCTTGACTGTGCCTTTTTAGACGCGACCTTGGCGGATTTGCTTCGATGGCTCGACGGGGTTATCTAACCAGATGATTTCAGACGTTTATCTAAGTTGCCAAAGTGGCCGCACAAGTTGAACTTCTCGTTGACCTCCTGCCATCGTCCAAAACGTCATTTATTCAGTGCCTTCTTTAGACGTGGTTTGAAAAACATGATACAAAATATTCACGAAGAAAAATCTTGCAAGTGAAGCATTACTAAATTTTCATGATTTTAAAAGAATCTTTTTTAATGTCATTGTTCATATTTGTTTTTATCTTCGTTTGTTTATATTCTGGTTTATTTTTGTTTTGATTTGTTTTTTTTTTGTGAAGTTGCAAGTGTAATGTTTACAAATACAGGAGACGATTCTTTTTCATTGAATCATCTGTTTTTTTCATTGTTTCTTTTTTTTGATTTTTAATTGTTCGGACGGCGGTACATTTTGCAATTTGTAATTTTTTTTGTTCAAGAAACCATGATTTGTAATTAAAAATAAGAAGCGCAATTTACATTCAATTGATGTTTCACATTTTAAAATAATGCATCTGATTCATCTTGGACGCGGTGAATCATACGTGCAATTAGAATTTGTTGTAAAAAAAAGGACGAACGCAGGATGCCTTTCATTTTCAAACGTGTTATTTTCACAGTAACAAGTGTATATTTAAGCTCATCTGCGCTCTGAGGGAGAGAAAAAAAATTAATGACAGGTATATCAACTTTTTTTTTCAGCGCGCTTTTGCTCTGGGTTAAATTTACGTTCGTTGCGTGAGTCAATGTGTGAAGTTATGTCATTGTATGAAAATACTTCAAAGCAAACCTCCAACCGATCGCAAATCATTTTAAAAGATCCAACAAATTTAAATAATCAAAAACTGTAAAAGCGATTGTTCTCCGTTATTGTCAGTTGGTCGCACAAAATGCAAAACTTGTATTTACAATATTTTCTGCCTCGTTTGACCTTCAAAGTTGTGCGCTTTAATGAATTGCTTATATGAAATATAAATAAATAAAATGAAATGTTTACATATATTTTTCATCTCGTTTGTCCTTCAAATCAAATGTCCCAGGTTGAACAATTGTTCGAACGATATATTGTTTGATGCAAACATCACTTATGATTTCCTCCATATTTTCAGATCGAAATCTAGACTGGAAAAAAATGATGAAACGAAATAAGATTGAAGAAATAACGAAAAGAATAGGCAACTCATCATGGGAAGTAATTCTAAAATGAAATAAAACGCCGGCAGGATAAAAGGTATGCATATTTTCATTGAGAACGATAGAGTCATCAGTTTTGCGAACTGTTGACACGCGATGGCCTATATTTATTCAGCGTGCACCTTTATTATATTATCACAACCATTAACACGTAAAAAAGCAACAACTGAAAAAAAAAAACAAAGACCGGCACGTATACATTCCAACGAATGGTCACGGCCCTTAGTTTATACTTTTCGAACAAAAAACATTCCTGTGCGCGGTGTGACAAGTTTTCGTTCATTTTCTTAACCTTGACAAAACGCAACTGGGACGTTGCGAAGATCCATAATGTTTACGATTCTGGGCTAACGTTTCGAAGGGCGCCCGGTCCTCTGCCAAGGTCACGCAATTGCGCATGTAAACAAACCGGGCCACGATAGTTTTGTTTTTGTCCGGCGTTCGTTTCCGTGGACGAGAGCGTCACGCAGAAATAAACAAAAAGGATGCGGGAACGATCTACTGATCCCGCGATGAATATCAAGCTGTGAATCATCTGTCGAGTTGTGTGGCACGCACGATGTCTACGAGGTGCATTTACATTGAAGAGAACACGCATCGGATCGCGCGAACCAACTTGCGCGCCGCCCAGGAGAGGGACAACAGGGGAGGGGGAAGATCGCGCGGGACGACGCCTTTACGGCGAGACGCCGTGCGTCTCGTCAGTTAAAACGCGAACGTCGCCGACGTAGGAGCTCGATCGCCGTGGGTCATTCGACACGGCTCTCTGCAGTTGGCACACGCAGAAATTCTGCGAATCGCGTTTGAGAATAGTGCCGGACGCTCGAGCTAATTGGCTAATTAGTTTTGAATGCAAATAACCTTAACGGCGCTGTTGTCTCGGGTACTCATTGACCGTAGGAACGGAAAAAAGGAAAAGCCCGCGAACTGCATGTAAACATTACATAACGACTGGAGTGCCGTGGCCGCGATATAAATAAACCGGTGCCGAATATAAGCTGTTCGGTTGACCGAGCTCGCAATAAGCAAATGACCACGATGTTCAAATTTGCTGTGCTCTTGCTGATCGGGTCCTGCGCGGCTCACGACTCGTTCCGGGTCATGTTCCAATGGAACTACATCGACTTTGTCTGGCCCACGAACGAGGCCCGAGACGAAGCCATTCAGCGCGGCCAATACATCGCTGCCAATAACGCCATCACTGGCATCAAAATCTGGAAGAACAAGATGTATCTGGCCGTGCCCAGGTTGAGAGACGGGGTGCCCGCAACCCTCACGGTGACCCCATCGACTCCTGTCAACGGGGTCACAGCTCCCAAGTTGGAAGCCTATCCTAACTGGGAAATGCAAAAGGTTGGCGACTGCAGTGCCTTCCAGTCGGTCCAAAGCATGGAGATCGATCCCATGGGTCGGATGTGGGTCCTAGATACTGGACGCACCGCGACTTTGACCTTGGAGGCCAAGGACAGGTGCCCGCCTCGACTGGTCATCCTGAACTTGGAGAATGGCGAAGTCCTCCGAAGCTACGAATTTCCTCAAGACGTGGCCCGTCGCGAATCTGCTTACCTCAGCGACATAGTTGTGGACCACGAGGGCGAAGGAATGGCCTACATCACGGACAGTAATCGGGAAGACCCGGGACTGATCGTGTTCTCGCTGCAGAACACGTCATCTTGGAAGGTTCGCCACGAGTCGATGAAGGCCGAGTCGGAGGCTGTAGGCTTCATGGTGGGCAAGACCCATGTGGTCTCTCCTATTCACATCAATGGGATTGCTCTGTCCCCTGCCGGTTCTCACGACAGACAAGTCTACTACTCTCCCCTTTCTTCTTTCCACCTCTACTCTCTGCCTACGGCCATCCTCAAAAATGGAACCAGAAACATTCGTAGGTACGTGAGGGAATTGGGCAAGAAGAACTCGCAAACTGCTGGGATGATGATGTCTTCTACCGGGGTCTTGTACTTTGGACTGCTCGCTGACGACGCCGTAGCAACTTGGGATACTAGGTCCATGCCTTCGTTTACCACTGGTCAGAGAGTCATCTCGAGGGACCATCAGCTGATGCAGTGGCCGGACAGTTTTGCCTTCGACGACGATGGGGGACTCTACTGTGTCACCAATGCCATGCAAAATTACCTGAACAACAGGGTGGATACCACTGTGCCGAACTATAGGATCGTCAGGTCCAACACGGGTGTAAGGAACTACCAATACTATGACAATGGAGGGGCACCTAAGCTGCCCGAAATTACAGCAGGTTCTTCCAAAGTAGTCGCAATAACCATTACGCTGTGGACTACTGTAGCGTTGCTGCTGGTCTAAGATTCTGCCTTTCGGATCCTCAATGTCTTTCCGACAAAAATCTAAGTATCGAAAATTGGAGTCGCAAGATTTGATGCTAACGCTCGTAAGTTAATTAACAGCGTTTGAAAAAAACAACAATTTCGTTGGGATACCACGACTCCCGCCGCTTCCTACCGTCGGCCATTTTGTTCGGGGTTTACCTGCAATTGCGGGCTGCTAAGATGGCGCCCGCCGAACTGAGTGGTATAATAGTCGCGTGTTTCTAGACAAAGGCTCGTTTCCATGAGCTTTGGTGAACACTTAACCAAAAAGTGACAAATATTTATATATATGTACACATATATGGGATCTATGAGTATAAAATTATGTAAATGGAATGATTTATTTATAACTGATTACACTTTTAATATATTGTATTTTACATGAAAACGAGGATTAAGCTTCTAGTTACGCTGGTTTAACGTTCTTTATCGAAGATCTCGGTGAATTGCGGAATAAAGTTTCACGAATACAATTTCTCTTGTAAATAACGAAAAATCAACAGATAATTCGTATTAATTATGCGAATGGAAAATTTATAATAAAATAAAAACAATTTGATGTTTTATTCATTTTTATTATTATTTACATGAAGGATAAAACTATGATAGTTTAGGATGTTTTGTGGAAATGTTTATGATTGAAATATTAAACAGTTTTTATTTAATAATAATTAAACAAAAACTGTTAATAAATTAGAAGCAGAAAAACAAAAAGTTTTCTACAGTGGCACAAACCAAAGTCTAGTCCGTAATTGTAAGTAACTTGAAAGTTAGTAGGCAGCTTTCTATGTTTGGTTTCCAATAGTTTTTGATTGTGACTATTTCCAAGTTTGAGCGCAATTTCAAAACCATTATCCACCGTTAAACATTATTTTTTGACAATTTTCAAAACCTTCGCCGAGATCTGTCGAAATCTGAGTTGTTCCGTGTCGAACCACATGTGCAGCTTTTGCTGACGGCCTTAAGTCGAACTGCGACTTCATGAAAAAGTGCGTTAAACGCGCATAGTTAATTCACGCTATCTTATTAAACATGGCAAATTGAAACCGTTCACACTAGTGCCTACGACGACGCGAGAGATTAACAGCTGTAGCGCACTCGGAACAAAAGCGTTTTGCAATAAAATTTAAGTTTACGCTTACATCTCCTCATCATTTCGTTCCGGTTGTATAAAATTTTGATAAATTTTAAGACCCAGTGAATTATTTTAGACTAGACAATTGAATCTGTGATAAGAACTAGGAAAACGATCAGAACAATTTGGTGTCTTTTCAGTATTTGAAATGGAGTGGTGGGGAGATTATACTTTTTGTCAAACGACTATTTTTTTTTTGTAATTTTGTTTTATTTCTTAATGAATCACAAATTAACCGTACGAAATTGTCCCTTATGGTATATTTGAAATTTCGAATTTGCTATGCATCGATAACTCTTATAGTTGTATCGGAGCTTCGTTATGTAATATTTCGAATTATCAAATAAAAACTTCTTTTTTTATTTTTCTCCTCATCGTGTATATGTTGCAACAATGTAAAAATAATTTCGTGTACCTGGAGAATTAGAATCTCAGATTATTGTTAACAGCATTTTAATAAAAACTGTGCCCTTCATTGTCGAACACTTTTTTCATTTTTAAAACTACCTTTTCAGGTGACACGGCAGTGTCTCTGGCCCAATACGAAAAAAGAACATTTTAATTTTGTGCACCGTTTAAAGTGCGGTCGCAAAATTGAACGAATTGTAAAAGCACTTCGACAGTTGCAAACTGCGGACGTGTGTCCGAGCTCTAAATTTGAATTCGAACGATCGGCCGAGACTGCGGAAATGCGGGGAAGTCCATTAGTTAGGACACGCCGAGTTTCCGTCGGCCCTCATCATCTTTGCTGACGATCTCCAAGAGTGTTTGCGGCAGTGCTTGGATCAGCTAATTAACAGTGAACTCGATTCACCCCTTTTAACGAGAATCTCACGTCTGCGTTACGAAGTTTCATTAACTAAACAAAAATTGAAAAAAAGTTTTTCACCCTGATCCAATTGTGAGCCGAGTAAATTGTGCTCTAATTTTAGAGACGTATCGTAAATTCTAAAATTGTTGTGACATCGATAACGGTGTTTGTTTCCTGTTGCAAATTTTAATTTTGAAACAAATAAAATTTTGAGGTTAGGTTTAATTTCATTCGAGATTTTCAAAGTTGCACATTTATCTTCGGTTTTAAAAACAAAAACAGATTTCTTTGACAATTGCCAACCAAAGGTTATGCAAAACGTTTACATACAATTTACATAAATCAAACTGATCCTCATAAACATGCTTTTTTACATCAACTGAAATATTATTGGATACACAATATAAAAAATGGATAATTTTTTGTTCTCACTCCCCTCTCTCTCTCTCTCTCTCTCTCTCTCTCTCTCTCTCTCTCTCTCTCTCTGAACCTTAATTACAATGATAATTGATAAAACAAATAAGTTTTGAATGGGTTACTTCTCATGTTTCGGATTATACCCCTGCACATGAGATTTCGCAAATGTTGATTATGAATGCATCGTATGCCAGTGTCCAAGATATTCATTCAGTTTTGACCGGGAATTTCTCACAATTGTTTGGGTTCGGACGTGGAAGCATTATACAGTCGCATAATGCCGCGTCCCAGTTTTGAACCGTCGCGTTACGCACATGATGACTGTGACAGTATTCAACTCGCACAAACCTAGCCGTGAACCATAAGTCAACGAACGCCGAGAGAGTCGGTGCTTACAAAACCGAGAAGATTCTATATCCGTGCGCAAAATTAGAGGATCCGAAACACTCCCGGCGTTATTTCGCCAGCGACTTGAAATACAACGCCGTATCAGTTAAAAAGAAAAAAAAGTCTTCAAAATTCCATCCAAAAATGTGACTCAAAAATGTTGATAATATAAAAACAAACGTAACAAACATTACAAAAAAAGTAAAATAAAATAGTAAAATTGATATTGAAATACTGTTTTGCGGTTAAATTCGATAATTTCATCTGCATACAAAGTGACGAGATAAAAAAAATGAGTTAGCATTTAGACGGGAAAAAATGGGCCATGATGTTCATTAATAAGGAAGATCTTTGGTTGCGAACCGAGCCCGCATCACGAATGTATGTGATGAGATATACATCATCGGTGTGCAAGTTGATGAAGATCGATCTACGCGATTATGGAGAAGAGTTGCGCTTGCCTTTAATGGAATTGGTGGAATTAGATTAAACGCAAAACAGATGAACGAGGAAAGATCGCGTTTCATCAATCAGTGCCGAGTTTTCTTTTAGAGGCCGGTTGTTTGTTTGATGATAAATAATTGATAGTAATCAAAACAAAAACAAAAAAGTCAAAACGAATAGCTGAATGTAAACAAAACAAGAAAAAACAATGTAAACAAACGTCCGTTGAAGAAAAAAACAACACCAAAACAAATGAAATTATTAAACAAAATATAAAGTAAACAACTATGACCTTCAATGATACAACGGAAGAATACAATTCCGAGAAACACCTAAACCAAAACAGAAAGAATGAAACAATCATGACCTTGAAAAATATGAAAATCAAAAATGTAAAAAAAAAAAACAATTAAACAAAACGAAAACAATGATGACTTTCAATAAAAAAACACAAACCGTAAACAATTTTGGTGGAATGGAGAGAAAAACGTCAAAGAAATCGAAATTCAAAATACTATTTTAAGAAACGCGTACCGAAAACAATAAAGGTTACGAAACAATACAAACAAGCGCCCGAAAGAGTGAAAAAAAGGAAGCACAAGTGAACGTGATACTCAATGTGTGCGAAGAGTAAACACATCAAGTCTTATAAAAGCATCTCGGCGCATCGCAGCGTGTAGAGCACGTTTTAATTACACAATAGCGCCAGGATTAGGAGTCAATTTTGCCTAGTCACTCACAACTTCAAGACTTTTATCATTTGGACGAGTTTAAGAATGATGCATTGTTTGAGAGTGCTTTTGATGATCAGTATTAAGATGCAAAGAAACCAGTGGTCGAGCGGTGTAGACACCGATCGATCACTTGTTCCTTTACTATCAAGTTGTGAATAATAAATGTAAACAAAAAGATGAAATAGGTAAGAAAAAACATTAAAAAAAAATAAAAACACCAAGGTATTTTGAAGTATTTTGAAAGTAAACAAACTTTTTCAAGATAGTAATAAAGAAATGTGATTTGTTTTAAATGATGATTGAAAATTGAAATGTTTTTATGAAAAGGTTTTGTGAAATTGAAATGGTTTGTATCTGCGTTGTGCATTGTAACTACGACAGCTGCTTCGGCATTCCTACCACTTGATTTAAACATTGACATCTTTCAATACGCAAGCCGATTTGTTCACTGAACTTGACGTACTCTAATCCAAAATATTGACGCTCAAGAAAAAAAAAAGTACAAAACAAAATTTAAAAAATGTAAAAGAATAATTCAATTGCAAAAATGAGAAACATCTTTCATTCGACCTTGGACTTAATAGATAAAATGAAATTCGAGCTTCGGGATGGATTGGGTCACATAAAAACCAGAAAAATGCATTACACGCACTCTTCAAGGTGATTCTAAGGTCACGGACAAATTGACAATTGAAACACGAGATGATAATAATGGAACAAAAATAAACAACGTTTTCAATAAATTCGAGTTTTTTTTACAAAAAAGTAAATAAAAAGTTGAGAAGAAAATCAAATTGACAAAATTTTGGCGGAAACAATGAGCGATTCGAAAAAAAAATTTTTTTCGAACCGAAACGTGCGAAGAATGTAAAAAGTAATTCAAGATGCAAATAAAGGTGGAAGTGAGATCATTTCCTTCGATTCCGCGCCGTTCGCGGTATCTTTTACTTCGAAACTCGATCGGCCCTTGACTCGCGGAGGCATGATAACGATTTCGTAAGAACGCAACGCTTCATGAGAACGAAGCGGCCCAACCCAGAGCTCTCGAGTGACTCATTTATTCCGCGTTGCGTTCTAAAAAACATGTTGCATTCGCGCGGTGCTCGGATCGCCCTCCGGGGATTGGACATCAGGTGCATTTTTCTCCTCCGCAACCGATCCGTTTCCTCCCCCGTAGGAAACATTCTAATTATCGCTTTACTCGCAAGAATTTCACCATTGTGTCATAACAATTTGTATCGGCAAAATAATAACAGATCAACGTTTCCCTTCGTTTTATACAGTTTACTTCAATGGCATTCTTGAAAACATAAACAATGAAATGTCTTTCGAAACATAAATAAAGAATGAAAGTTGACTAAAGTTTTGTTTACATTTTTTTGTTTCTTGTTTACATTTTTCCGAATCCAAACAATGCTACGTCCTTGAAAAAGAATTAAAAAAAATATGCATTTTGGTTTGTTTGACCTTAAGGAAGAACAAAGACAAACAAAAATTTGTTATTTCATTGTTGTATGTTGCTTACATTTTTGAAAATAAAAAAAACAATCTTGAATTTTGGTTTTATTTACATTTTTCCGAATCCAAACAATGCGTTATTAAATAAAATTATAAAAACTCTTGTTCGTTACTTTTTTGTTTTCATTTATTTGTAAAAATTATTTTTGCGCTTCTGTTTCATTGTGCAACTTTTGAAAATTTACAAAGAAACACTTTTGTTTCTTAATTCGATTTCGTATTGATTGTTCACTTCATGAACCATTGTCGCCGGCACAATTGACCAACGACAAATGAATAGACGGAAAAACAACGGTCTTTCTCACTCGTAATTTACACGCTCGTTGACTTGAACGATGGTAATCGTGTAATTGAAACTGATTTGCATCACGGAATGCTAATGAGACGGATTATTGCATTTTTGTTACGCATTTCTATTTCTAATTGATTTTCCATGATCAAAAACGATTGACTATTTATCTCGCACTGCTATTAAAACTTAAAAAAATTATTACTCTTTAATAATTACATTAAGTTTTTTTAATGTTTTCAAAACTTTGTTTTGAACTTATCACTGTAAACATCAAATTTAATGCAAATAAAAAAACAATAACAAAAGTATTTTGTTATTACAAAAATAATAAAAATAAACAATTACAAAAGTATTTTGAATATGAAAAAAATGTAAACAATAACGATAGTGTTTCGAATGTGGAAAAATATAAACATAAAAGTAAATGAACAAACACGAGGAAAAATGTTTCGAATGTTTTGTTTTGATATAAAAACAAACAAAATGTTATAAATAACAATAATGAAAGCGATACACAGCACGTACCATAACATCTCAGAATAAAGCATGAGATGAAGAGTGAAATGTTTGACGTGAAATTTGTTACATCGTAACATGTCAAATGATATTCACTGTTCCATCTCAAAATAATATACCCGCGGCCTTTTTGGCTTCCTCGTGATTAAACGAGATTTATAATCTTAGTCGAAATATGAGTAAAATTGCACTGCATCTAGCTGTCAAGCCGCAGATGTGCACACGTCGTCCAAGATGTGGCCCTCTGATTCTAAACATGCTAACATTGTGAACTAAATTTAGCGGCCTTGGAATATTTAAATTTTCTCAGCGGCTGACCAACATTTTAGTCGTACATCTTGTTCAAAAGTTTTCAAACATTTTCATTAAAACAAAAAAAAACAAAATAATTGTTTTCTCCTTTTACTTTTTTTTTTAATAAAAATTATGAAAATGAATTATAAACTCTTTACGAAAAAAAAAAATAATAATAATAAACATGTTTCCTTACCATTTTTCTTTGTTCAAAAATTAAATATTGAATTAATTTGCAATAAAACATTTGTTTTCATCGAGAAAAAACAACAAAACGGGGGGGAAAAATGGACAATTTTCAAAAAACGAGGAAAATATGGGGAAATGCGTTCTTTTGCCTACGGTCGGTAACGGCGATCCCTGACTTACCATCAGTCGGTAATTTGAATCTAACCTGTTCCACCGCGGTTAAAAAAATTGGAGAACGAGGAAAGAAGTTTTATCTGAAACTGAAATCGTGAAATACGTTTCTGCTAAAGGTATAGGTTCGCATTATTTGCGGATATGATCTCAACAATTGTCATATAGCGATCGGAGTGCGCGAAATGGTTGACGCGTAAACGTCAGAGCGGGCTCGTCTTGTTGATGCGCAGTTTCACGTGAGAGCTCTCGCGTCAAGGATTCGCTTGGTCGGATCCAGGACGGTTCCTGGTCTGAGCAATGTCGTTGCGAAGGTTCAGCCGACTGGTCGTACAACATGGTCGCAGTCTTCTGCTCCTCAGAGGCAACGGCCGCTACTACATCCACACCCAGACTAGGAATCATTTTTACAACATTCATCTTGCGAGATTAGGAGGTGCGTGAACAAGAAATAAAAAAAAAATAACAATCAAAATGAAAATATTTTAATCTGATTAGAATCACGGTTGCATTTTAATGAAAAATTTGAGAATGTCAATTCTAAATTAATTTTGTTGTTATTGTCAGCTGTTACATCAGTCCCGATGCTCTATTAATATTTATCTCTGACCATTTAATTTATTATTAAACTTGAGTGACATATCAAATTAAACTTTGAATTTCAGTTGGATTGCAAATTTTGATCCTAGTTTGTTTACTTTCCTAGGAATAAATTAATGTAAACAAATGGTGTTTGAGAAGTAAACAAAACCAAAATTTTAGATCTTGATTTAAATTTTTGAAAGTTCGCTGTTTTTGTAGATAGTTTTGTAATGTTAATTAGAATTAAAGCAGGGCAATGCAAACGGTTGAATGGATTAATAAAATTTGATTGTTCTTGTTGTAGGAAAATCCCAAGGCCAGGAGCCGAACCGTCACCTGTTGAATTATTCCGTGAACGGTGGTCGGTTAAGTTACCTCGCTCAGGCTCGGCGACTCTTTGTTGATAACATCTTAAAACGTGTGACCAACACTTTGGCCGCTGATCTGCGACGACGGGCGGCAAAACGTCTCTCTTACGGCGATTCCGCGCCATTTTTCGCGCTCGTCGGAGTTTCTTTGGCTTCGGGTACTGGGATTTTGACAAAGGATGACGAACGCGAAGGAGTTTGCTTCGAAATTCGAGTAAAATTCTTCAATTTAAAACACAAAATGTTTAAAATTGTAAAGTTCTTTAGTTGTAGAAATTTTAATTCAGATTGCAACAGTTAAAGAGAAGATCAGTGTCAAAAATATTTAAAACATTTGAACAATTTTAGTAACGAAGATATTTGATGTATTAACAATTCTTTTAATTGTTTTAAAGGACGCAGTTTCGAAGGTACAGTGGAACCGTCCCCAAAACGACAAAAACTACGAGACATTCAACGACCAGGACTCGGTGTCCTTGAAGGATTTCGAGGTGGGTCAGCTGGTGGCGAAAGGATGTAACGGAGCGGTGTACGAGGCGAGGATGAAAAAGAGCGAGGAAGATCCAAAGTGCGACTCGAAAGGAAACACTTTTCCCCTGGTGGTGAAGATGATGTTCAACTACGACGCGGAGTCGAACGCGTTCTCGATCCTGCGGGCCATGCACCGGGAGACGGTGCCGGCGAGGAAGCGCTACCACAACGACGAGGTCGTTGGCCTCGAGGACGTCATGGCAAAGAATATGCTCACTTTGCCAGCGCACCCGAACATCGTGGCGATGTACTACGTCTTTGCTGATCGAATCCCAGCTCTCCCGGGGAGTTTTACTTTTTATCCTGATGCTTTGCCTGCGAGGATCAATCCTACTGGTTCTGGAAGAAATATGAGCCTCTTTTTGGTCATGAAGAGGTTTCAAATTTTGTTAAATAAATTGTTTTTCTTGGAAATTGAAAATTTGTTTGACGTTATATTCTTTGTTTTAGATACGACACGACTCTGAAGGAATACTTAAAGACGAAAAAAATCAACATGAAGGAATCAGTGTTGCTTCTAGCTCAGCTACTGGAAGGAGTGGCTCATATGAATTTGCACCAGATTGCCCACAGGTCAAGATTATAAAAAAAAGAACAGAACAAAGTAGTGAAACATAATTGTAACATTTATCAACTAATATTAGTTAGTTATAAATAATGTTGACTTTTTTAGGGACCTTAAAAGTGATAACATCCTATTAGATTTATCGGAAGAAGACGACAACTGTGCCTCGTTGGTTATCACAGACTTTGGTTGCTGCCTAGCAGACAAATCGACGGGATTGTATCTGCCTTACAATTCGCATCACGTAGAAAGGCTCGGCAACGCCGCGCTGATGCCGCCGGAAGTCGTCAACGCAGAACCCGGACCCTTCACCAGCATTAACTACACCAAGGCTGACCTCTGGACTGTTGGCACCATCGCTTATGAAATTTTTGGCCTGCCCAACCCGTTTTATTCTCAATCTGACGAGACTGCTGGTCTGAGCAACAAAGTTTACCAGGACAAGGACCTTCCCCCTTTACCTGAAGATGTTCCTGCAATTGTAGTAGCTCTTGTTAAAAATATCCTGAGCAGAAACATGCAAAAGGTTAATATAATAATTAAAAAACGAAAAGAAATGTTAAAAAGTGAAATTGATGTTTACAAATGTGGTTCCAATTTTTTGTTCAATTTCAGCGGTTGAATCCTCAAACTGCAGCTACTGTGATGCAACTCAACTTGTGGGCTCCGAATTCCTGGTTCCAGAGAAATATGAAACTTCCTTCTAGCAATGAGGTAGAGTTGGAAACTTAATAAATTTGGACAAAATTAAATTTGATATTAATTTTTGTCTGTTTTTTTTTTGCAGATCATGGAATGGCTCTTGTGTCTGACAACAAAAGTTCTTTATGGAGGTCGAATTGAAAGCGAAGAGACCCGAACCGTGAACCGTTCTTGTGGACGACGAACGATGCCAGAATATCAACTGATCGCGAGTTTTCTCAGCAGGGTTAGCTTGAAAAATGTAAAAGATAGTTTGAAATGGATACAAAGCAATGTTATTGAGTTGGAATTGAATTGACCAAATCGAAAAAAAAAAAAAAAAGTAACAAATTGTAAAAAGAAATGAAACAAAACATAGCTAATCGAGAAAGTATAAAATGGAATTTTTATAAGAATCGTTTAGTCTTCGGACTGAATTTGTGTATAAAATATGTAAGATAAGTGTAAACGAAAAAAACTGGTTTTTTTCAAACAAATCGAGTAATCGAAACTTGTAACATTAATTTTACTCGGATAAATTAATATGTTCAAAGTTGAAGGGCGAAGATTGTAAATTCAGTTTGAATTCAATGTGATTTTTCATACGGAATATGTCAAATTAATTTATTTATCAAATAAGTTTAACTAAAAAGAATGAAACGTAATTTAAAATTCTACGTAATGTTATATGTACGTCAAGAAATTGATGTCAGCAAGAGAGTAATATATTGTACTTATTTTTTGCTAAAATAAATATTTAGATTTGAGATATAATCGATTTTCTTAAATTCCTAACTGGGGAAAATTCAAGAATGGACTTTTTTTTATCAAAAATTAATTTAATCTTACATTCATTACAGCTATTTACACTTTGTTCATCAATTTTTCCAGCTGACTTTTCTCTGCATTCAATTTTTTCAGATCAGCTTCGAATTTTGAGTTCTCATTTTTATTCAACTCCGACATGAAACTGTCCAGCTCGTCATCATCGTCTGCAACGTCATTTTTGCTATTTTTCTTCTTACTCCTAGCCAACATTTTTTCCAACTGTTTTATCTGTCCCAAAACTGTTGTATATTTCTCCGCCTGCGAACACGAAAGATTTTTCTTTAATTTTAAGTTAATTTTTTTGTTTAGTTTTGATTTTTTTTAATTAAAATTTTTTCTCACCAGTGAAAGAGAATCAGCATCCCTGGCCAACTTCTTGTTCCGTTTTTTCTCCACACTACCAGTTCGGTCGAGAAAATCATCATCGTCTGAATTGTAATAATCATCATCAGCATTTGTTCTCTTTTTCTTCCTGCTCTCTGAAATTCAAATTTGTAAAAGAGATAAATGAAGAGAGAATAAAAATTAATTAGTTACGCATAAAAACTGAAATTTTAGTTCTAAACGATTATGGTTGAACAAATTTACCATGATGAGATTGTCTCAAGTATCCATGCATGTCCAAAATTTTACAAGCTTCCATCGCGCATTGAACGACACTTTCCTTTTTCTTTCCCTTGACTAGAGCTTCTGCTCTCACATCCCTTCCTTTAGAATCTGTTATAGGCAAACTGAAAAATTACATAAGAAATTACATTTAATCAATTAATGCCATTTAAATTTTAAAGTTTCAATTGTTTTTATTTCATTTCTTTCTCAAAAATTACTACTTCCTTTCTTAACTTTTTGTTGTGATTTTTAATTTAAACTTTTAAACCTTACTCAACATAACACAAAAACTGTCCAGGCCCCCTCTCCTCAACTTCATAGTGCAGATTATACCCTTCTCTTTCAAACCACCCTCTGAGAGTTTTTTTCGGGTCGCTGAGATACAACTCGTGATTTTCAGTCTGAGCAAAAGGATTGTCTTCCAGCTCCTGATCGTCCTCTGCGTCTTCGCCCATGCCCCAATCTATGCCCTCCTCTTCTCGAGCTCTCTCTTCTTCCTCCCTTCTCAACTTGTCCAACTTTTCTTGTTTCTCTCTCTCTGCCAATTCTTGTCTTCTCATCTCCTAAAAAATTAATTTATAATTATTTTAAATAAATAATTTCATGTCAATAATTAATTATATAATTTTAAAACATATTCATCCTAGATATTTAAAATACTAGAATTACACTTGAAAATCCATTTTGTCAAAGCCCAAAATTGGAAGAACGTCAGCAGAATAATCATAAAATATTGATGATTATTCGGCTAACATTTTTTGGTCTTTGCTGAATATATAAAAATGAAAATACGTTCGTTTGTCTGTAATATGGACCTTGAGTTCGGTAACGGTGAATTCTGATTCAGGTTCCTCGTCCTCTGGAGGTGTGACAATGATAAATTTTCTTTTGCTACCCCCAAAAGTGATGATGTGACCTCCATGTAGCTTGATATACATCTTGCTCTTGACCTTACAGCCGTTCCAAAAAGTGCCATGAGTGCTGCCCAAATCGTAAAGGTACAAGCCCTCCTCCTCGTTTTTCCCATCCAAGCAACCGTACTGCAAAACAGCATGGAACCTGGAGATACTTGGGTGGGCCAATGAAATATCACAGGAAGGTAACCGACCAATCACAAAACAACTTTTCTTCGTCAGGTCGTAGGTTTCCAAGATCACCCCGGATTTTAACACCTCGGCCTTGTACTCCTTCTGAGAGACACAACCCCAGGAAGGTTCCCTGTAGGGACAGGGCGTAGAATCAGATTTTTCTTCCGGCTCAGGTTTTTCCTCTGGTTCTGTATTGTCGACATCTAAATCTGGTTGGGAATCTGCTTTTTCAGCTTTTTCGGAAAGTTCTACGAGTGGTTTGAGTTTTCTCACTTTTCCCTTAATCGGGCCGATGATCAGGGCGGGTTTTTTGAAAAAATTTTCCGGTTTCTCGGCTTCTTGGTTTGATTCCTCTTCGATGGTTTCTGGTGCTGCAGGTTCTTCCGAAGTATCCATTTTTCTAACAGAAAATTTTCACTTTTTCACCTAAAATGAAAATTATTTAAATTCTTAAAATTTTTCTTATTTTCAATAGTAATCAAAGTATTTTGGCTTCATATTTGAAAATAAAAGGGAAAACAAAATTATTCCTTTTCAGAAACAATAAAGTTAGGTTAGGATGATGTTTTTAAATAAGTTCAAGATAATTACTCGAAATATAGATAGGGTGATTATAAATCACTGAGTATTGCTTGTTCCTTTTGATGTAGTGCAGTTTTAAGAAAGAAAATCTAGGTTTTCATCGAGTATTTAAGTTTTTTTTTGCGCAGAAATGTATTTGACAACACAATTTCACGTCAACACAACAAACAAGTTACCGACCGTCGGTAAGAAAGTTTTTTTTAAAACGTCTGGAATTTCAAATCAAAGTAAACAATTAAATATTAATACAATGAATGAAAATAAATTTGATCATTTTTGATCTATGCAAAGAAAATATTGTAATCAAATAAATTTTGTTCTCAAAACATCGAAAATTTTGAAAAAAAAACGAAATGGAGATATAAGAGGAAATACAAAAATGTACATTTTTTAAATAGATTATTTTACAAAAAAAACTATTTTGCGTTTTTCCTGAAACAATTATGAAATAATATAATCAAAATGAAAAAAAGGAAAAAAATTTTGTCTCAATATATAATTAAATCACACTAAAATACTCGGTTTTCATTAACAAAGCGTCAGAAATGTTTCAGACATTCAAGAATTTATAATTCAATTTGTTCTTTCGAAGTGGAAAAATTGTTTGTTTCAACATGAAATTTTATGGTTCTGTTACATTTATCATTTTTATCGCGTAAGTATAAAAAACAGAACATATGAACAAAAACAAACAGACAACAAAATTAAACAAAGAAAAACAGAATAAACAAAACAATTGAAACATACAAACAATAGAAATGAACAAACTCAGAGCAAAATAAACCAATAAATAAACTTAAGACAAAGTAAATAAACAAACAAAAACAGAACAAATCAAACAGAAGCATAAACAAAAAATGATAGAAAACAAGATTAAATTAACAAATAAAATAAATAAATAAACAAAAGAAATATAAAATAAACAAATAAACAACAAGAAAAAATATGAATAAGTTTAACATTATTAAAAAATAAACAAATGCATAAATTTGTTGTTTTTAGGCTTTCAGACGGATCTATTGGCGATGAAAAATCAACTCGAAGTGAGAAAACATTTCTTTAGTTCACAATCCCACGAATTATCGTCAACAATTATAATTTTAATAACTTTTTCTGACCTACAGAACATTTTTATTCTTCTTACGGTAAATATTCTGCGAAACTACAAGAAATTGGATTAGAAACGCGGATTGTGGACTTGGACGAGATTTACCAGATTGGTTTCCAACAAGTGGCGGAGCTTCAGGACTTTTTGCAGGGCAACGCAGATTTGATCAAAAACCTGCTGGAAAGCGCGCAAAAGCTTTCGTCCTGCCTGGAGAACGACCTAACAGAAATGCTCGATAGCCACAGAGCGAGATCCGAAGATTTGTGGCGAGCCATGGTCGCAGCTTCGGAAAACTCGTCGTTTTACGAGGACCTGATTGATTATTTCGAGGACATCACACTGTCCGCTCGGGACAAATTGAGACATAACAAGATCTACAATGGCGCCGACACCTTTTACGTTGATAAAAAGTCCGACCTTCAGCGGTTGCGAGTTGCCCTGGTGGACGAGGACGATGTAAAATTTCACTTCGAGGAGATAGTCGAGGATTATCTAGACGAGATGATGGCAGATGTCGAGACGAGAAAGTCGCTGGAAAACATTCAGAAGCTGAGCGGAAAGTTTGTTGAGATTTGCAAAGAAAAGATCAAGGTCATGGTGGTCGACTTGAAGGTCAACGGGATGCTGGACAAGGACAGACTGGTCAACGCCACGGAGGAGTATAATAATAACGAGAAGTTGTGCCAAAATATGCTGCGAGATCTGGAGTCTGAAACAACCCGGATGGAAAGTTTCGCGCTCGAGGATGTTACTCTGATTGAAAAGTTTGCACGAGCGGATATTTTTCTTGTCGACGGGGAAGGTTACATATTTTGTTTCATTTATTTCATTTCATTTCCATATCGAAAACAGTTTGAAAATGTTTATGCAGTTGAGATGAGAATGATTTGATTTTCAGGTAAAAAAGCGCTGGATAGTGGCGACCCTGTTCCTTATCATGGCGCGAAACCTGGGGAACGAGTGATATCATCTAGCACTGTGGACAATGGCGAGGTGATGTATTATTTGAGGGGCAAAGACGAAAAAGAACGGAGTTACAGACGGAAGTACACTTTGAAGAGCTCCGACGAAAGCACCGCGCAAGTCCACGAGATAATTGAATACGACGATGAGATTGTCGACAGGAGATACATTTTTGAATTCAAACAATCTGTATGAAGTCAGTTTTGAGTTCAATACATGAGTTTTTCATTTGAATTTGATGATTTTTTACAAACAATTTTTACTTATGGATCTTAGTGCTGATTACATATCAATTCTAAATGTTTTGTCAGTTTAGAGCAGGTACATATAATTAGTGAAAAAATGATTTAATTTCGATGAGTTTTACAATACTATGGATCGTTAGCGCTGACCTTATTCATTTTGCGAGTTAAAAAATGTGAGCGTACAATAAAATGGAATATTATTTAAACTAACGTGTGCTGTTTTAAAAAGGAGGGCAACGTCTTCGACGCGGTCACGATCAGGTCAACGAATTACTGTTGACAATTTGAGAATCCAAACATTGCGGAACCGTTGGAGATTTGTTTTTGTTGTTGTGGAGAATGTTTTGCTAATGATCGATTAGGTGACAAAAATTTCATTTTGAATATGCTGAATTCTAACTGATGATTTTAGGATTCATCTGTACGTTTTGCTAAATTCCATTTTATTACAGGAAATTTTGTATACTCTTGTATACAATTCTTTGTGATCTAATTTGACTGACTTGATATGATTTGATATTTTTGATAAAATTTAATTTCCATGATTTTTACAATACTAACTCTGAAACATTTAATAGATCTGATAGACGGTTTGGTAACTAAGAAACTATTCTTGTTTGGATTGTTTGGTGGCCCTGAAAAGGGCCGATTTGGGTTTGTTGTTTCGAGTCTAAGATTTACTTGGAGCTGGTGTACTTGGTAACGGC
>JAPYZS010000516.1:0-73641 GCA_030522925.1 Trissolcus japonicus
GATCAAAAAAAAAAAAAAAAAAAAAAAAAAAAACATTTAGAGAGCATATAACATTTTATATTTTCTTTTTGATTCAAAAATCACGAAGGAAGAAAATTGTCCGAAATGTTGAACCGTGCATATAATTCTCAGTACAAATATAAAAACCGAACACGTTTTATGTTTAGGCAAACATACTCTTTGTATTCAATCAGGTCGTACGTGGTATTGACATAGGATTTCATCCAAGAGCCCCGACTAAGCTAATTTTTAACTTCTCACTCTAGCCTCATAAACAATTCATAAAAACAACACAGGGCGAAGCTCTTAGACGCGCGGAAACTATAAATATTTTAGAAGACCATCATTCGTTCTAGTATCGCTGTATCTGTTTTGTCATTGTTCTCAATGAAGGCTGTATAAATTTCGTCGTGACCTCTCTATCCAAAAAATATTAAACTGTACGTCCCGCGAGGTGTTCAAAATCATCAACATTAATTTATCAATAGTTTTTTTTTGCGTCGAATTTTATATTATATAGAAGGAAAAATAGAGTTTTCGGATGAGATGAATTTTTTTTGTCAGAAAGGCACGTCATGGCGCTCACTGCTACACGATGTGAAATGTGTGTATACAAGAAAAGGAAGACACGGAAGAAAGAGGTAGCAGATAGAAACGCCGGGTTGAACGAAAATATTGAACATGTCGCTCAATCGAGAATCGGTCAAAAATAAAAATAGTCTTCTTTCTACTACGGACAAATTAAATTGAAAAAAAATTGTGTATTGTAAGACACGTGACGTTCATTTTTCCGGCCTGATGTTAACAAAGTCTTGATATCAGTTTTTTTTGTAACCGTTAATAACTTGGTCAGTACGAAATGCCAAGTTTTAATGACATAAAACAAATCCAACTTTTGTGTCCACGTTTTTGTTTATAATTTTGTATCAACATCATCAAAAAAAGTAAAATAAAGTAATGAGTCAATGAAAATAAATTGACAAAGACTTGATGTTGATTAGTTAGACAAAAGTGTAACGAGTTAAGCATTTAATAGTTGTGTTCTCAAAGGGCCGTATCGTAAAGCGAAGATGGCACGTGCTATGACAGCGAACTGGTTTTTGCGTTGCTTGAGTGGCAGCCGTCATTTGGTTGTTTGCACTTGGATCCTGTTCGCGATATCTGCCGCACTCGTGGATGCTTCCCACAATAGTGGCTTAGGCAATTATGCATTTGGCGCATCCAATGGCGAAGGTGCGGATGAATTTAATGAAGGAAGATGTCCTTGGGCGTGTAGCTGCAGCATTGAAGGAATCGACTGCTCCCTACGTGGATTAACACAAGTCCCCGGGGATCTCTCAGCCTTCCTCGAAGCTCAAAAACTGTAAGTTCATTTACATTATATTATGTCTGCTTTGTCTCTTTCACTACCATTCATGTTACTCCACGCTCCTAATACTAATATAGTTATTGCTACCTTTTTTTAACATATTCAAAGTGATAAGAATGCCTTTTTATATTATTGTTGCAAAAGTTGATTGAAAAATAAAGAAACATGTATACAAATTATTGTCACACCCGCACGGACGAAAATATAGGCAAAATATTTTCGAATATATAAATAATATATCTCATTACATATCCCGGATAATGTACTTATTGCCGCTTTTTTAATAAAAAAAAATATAAAATCAGAATAAAAAAAAAATATATTTCAGAGTATATTTTTTGACTCTATTTTTTTCAATAATAAAAAAATATTATTATTAACAAATTATGCCTATTATACACATGCCCGGTAAGTGCCTGGAACAAATACTCAAAGGGCATTGATAGGCCCTTCAAGGGCTGCTCCTGTTGGAGCTATTCATCTCTGCTGACCGGGCATGCCCTTAAGGGGTCCAGAACATCTTCAGGGCACGTTCTGAAAAATTTTTACTAGGCAATTTTTCGTCCATGCGGGAATAATCCGACGTTACCTCCCGTTCGTTCGCGAAGCGTATAATGTTACGCGGTCTTTTTAATCGATCGCATGTCGAATACTTTTATTTAAGTTTTTTCCCATCCATCAGGTCAAAGAGAGACCTTTCATTTCTTTTCTTTCCATCTCGTTCATTAAAATTGTTCATTTTATCTATTGCAATGAAAATATATTTAAGCGGATGATATGGTTGTTAACCACTGGTTGAACCTGTTTGGCTCAATTTAAAGACCGATGTTGAGATATAGTAGAAGAGAGAGCCTCTCGCAGTTGTGATCGCAGATCGAGCCTTATCTAAATCTCCGTGCTTTGATTTTTGTTGCTTCGCATATTGCCGTTACTATGCGATGCATAGTACACCGCGTTACACTCGCCGCAAGAGAGTATCACTGCACGCGTACTTGTAACTTTTATGTCAGCGCACGTTAAAATTCCCGCAAAGGTCTGATGTAACTCAAGTCACAACAAAACACCGCATATATACTCATGGTTAAGCCTTATTGATAAATGGACCGTGCATGGAAATGCAACATTATACCTTCATTTACTCGTTTTTCAAATTTTAGCACAAAAACTTCAACCACAAATCGACGGTCCTAGCGAATAGTAGGATATATCACAGAAGGGCTGAATAAGAGGACATCTCAGTCCTATTTGAAAACTATGACATCTCTGAATATTGGAAAAAAGACATCTATCGGAAAAAAGAATAGCAACACAAATAAAAATTATGTTTGAGTTACATTAATAAAATTTGTTCTAATTAATATTAAATTTTCTTGTCATTATTTTTAAAAACAATTGAGTCGCTTGATGCAATAGTGACTTTAGTGCACTGAAAATCAAATGGACCTACAGTATTAATTGCATCCCATGAGTCAATTATATTTTCACCCAATGGTATGCCAGAATTAGCGAAAATAATGTTCATCATTAATGTGAAATTGTTGGTTTAACTGAAGTCAGTAGTTAAGGTAAAATCTACAAGAAATCAAAACGTTAAAAAAATATATGAGTATCTAAAAATAATATCTTGTAATGATTATTGTACTTTGTAAATCATCAATGGTAGGACATCTTCCACCAGAAACGAGCAATTAATATATTTGCTCAGAGTTGGACATTTTAACAAGCTTGATATTAGATTGGTGTAAATAAATCATCCATATGCTCCCTCGTTAAAATAATATAATATTCGAATGGGACCTTTATATATCATTGAAGTACATTTCATTGAAGTACATGGACCAGCGTGCTATATTGGGTGACTTTTAACCGGACAATGCCAGATAACATGCACATTCTATAAGATTCGATATATCCCAGCGGTTACAGATTTAGTCAATATCAAGATCCGGTTTGCACGTTGCCATCGATTTAAACAGTAAATTTATTTACACCGTTTCAATCACACACCGATACTCAGATATATCCCTCGCAGTAATCCATCATAAAAAAGTTGAACGGTCCATAAAGTTGGCCGCGGATTGGACCGTTGGCCAAGTTCATGCGTAACCACTTCAAGTTTGACAGTTTGTTGCTTTATTTTTGACGGGTGAAAATGTGCAGTTGAAAATTGAAAAATTAAACCATGTACTATGTAGCTGTATACTAGTTCTATAAATTGTCGATTCATTATATAAATTTCATACTGTTTTTTTCGTGTATATTTTAAGTCTAAACTATGTAGTTGTCCATCTTCTTTAGTAAGAATAAAAATTAAACAAACAATCATGTGACAATTTTTTGCGATTGCATACTAATTTTGATTACCGCCACTGTAGTTAAGTGCTGGTCACTTCACCCGTATAAAATGATCTTTTGTTTATTTCATGGTGCATACGATATTTTTCATCACGTGTTTAGCGGGAGTTTGGCTGTTTTATTCCCTCAGATGGCGCCACCTCAGGGAATAAAACACTGCCATTGAGAATAAAACCTCAATCTCCCGTTAAACTAGTGATGGAAACAAAAATTTTATCTCTCACTTTTAAGTTTTTTAAACACTTTCAATTTCAACTCAAAAAAAATTTGTTGTCGAAAAAAATTTATGAGATTTCAGAACAAAAAAGATTGTTTACTCCATTTCAAATTTTTGTAAATGCCTTGTAAAAAAAAATTGCTTCAACAAGTTTTTTATAAAAACCAGATTTCTAGGGCCTTTCTCATATTCTCTGCATGGCGAAAAGCCACTTCCTAAATAAATAAATAAATGTTTGCCAAACAATCTTTAAGATAGCACCTTCTTCAAGCGTATTTTTCATATAACACTTTCTTCTAGTGTAATTTTTAAAATAGCACCTTTTTCGTTCTACCCATCGAAATGTGAAAACATAAAAAAAAAAAAATAAAACAAAGCAGTTAAAACAATCAATATTGAATGTTTTCCTAACATGAGTCATCATGCTTCAAATATATTTATTAATTTTCATTTTTGATAACAACACAGTCATACGGGTTTTCCGGCAATAAAGTGTCATAGTTTTCATAATGTAAATAGAACAAATTTTAAAAAGTAGTACATGGCATAGGATTTTTACATATCATTAGTCCAGCCTGCTCATAAAAAACTTGCTATATGTTATAGCTGGTACTAATCTTGTAATTTGAGCGAAGATAAAATACAAATAACAAGTTCATTAATATTTGTGTACAGTTGTCTTTTAATTAACTTAACTTCTTCTTATACATATTTCAATGGTCGTGGGTGCGCTCTTCGATTTTAGGGCGTTCTACTCATAACCGGCGTTCATTCTTAAATTGAACACGGTGGTGCATGTTTTTCTCATGATCTTAGAACGTAGGCGTGGCCTGTTATACTTATATATAGGCTTGTCTATCGAAATTGAAAAGCAATCGAAGCCGCGTGCGTGCCTCTTGTTGGATTTTTGTCATTTAGGAACCGTAGCCAGCCGACAGATCTGATTAAATGCATTATCACGTATCCCGAAGCAGATTTTAGCATCCCCGTTGCTTTATTATTATTCTAATTCCCACCCGTGAAAAATGTAATGTTTGTGTCGGCGAGAACAAAATTATACGCGGTCATAATCAGACGCACGCTTGACCGGATAATCGTGCATGTCATTCAAATTGCACGCACAATCGTTCCCTGTTAATTTTGTATACAATGCTTCATGTACATCAAGCTTCCTCTCCGCGCACAGACATGAATATGAAATTCACTCTCCAAATGGATGACATTTAAAAACGAGAGCTATAGGTATCGTGCACAATTTGCAGCGTTCATCACTTTTGTTCTAATTAGGAAAACGAAGGTTCTAATTTTTTTGTATGAACATTTGATGATACATGCATCTTGTCCAACTTGTCCAATACATCAGCGCGCAAAACCTAATTAATCATAAAAAATCTACAGCTAATTTGAGTATAGGCAGCTATCGATCTCATTTTCAATTCTGAATCATGCCGGCGGCGTATTCAATAAATACAAATAAAAAGAAAAAAAACTTGTAACACAAAAAATCAATTCCATTATGTATAGTAAAAATTACTATACGATTTTGTTTCGTTGCATATTATACTCTGACCCAATTAAAGAACGCAACACTTCCCATGAAAATTATTCATAAAGGGTTGTGTTTCTTATTTGAACTAGTATATATATATATAGTGTGTGTAGCTCTTATGGAAATTCAAATGTAATATAACCGATTATTGCATCAAAGTATTCCAACAACACTCATAAAATGATTGCAGCATTACGGAATCAATTTAAATAATCCCCATGGCCAATGCTGACTAGTTTCGCGTTCACATATACTTAGATCGTTTACCAAAAACAATCATTTCGATCAGGTGTTGCAAACACGAAATTGTCCAGGATATTACTAGATGTTTATCAACACGTAAAATTGACAGGCTTGCAGTTTATATGCACACAGGCCAAATGAAATCATAATTAATAATCTGAGCTATTTATTTATTACGGTAGTGTTTGCTCATTCGTTTTGTTCGAATGTTCAGCCAGTAAATTGATTCTCGTACATTTTACTATGAATTATTAATATTAATTTATTGATACCCAGTTCTCAAGTTGAAAAATTTAAAGTTTAAACAAAAATAACATTTAATATGGAACTCAGTTTAAACACTGATAATATTCACGCGTGTGATCGAGATCATCGATTTAGATAACTGTATAGTTATTTTCTTAGCAAACTGGTTGATTTTATGTGTATATGCATGCTGTCGGTATTAGGCCAGTTTATATTATTAGTTGTTGATTGAAAATTTATGATTCACTTCGCAAAAGTAATTGAGGAAGTAATCTTTTGATCAAACTGTCTGATTCAACATTATTTGGTATTACTGCAAAAAAAACTGAACATATATATATACAGGGTGTAACCGAAGTACATGATGGCGCTGCATGTATTAATACTATAATATACTATATATATATAAAACTGATGTGTACATTTCGTACACATCAGTTTTTATTAAAATTCAATATTAACACATTACTTTTGGAAGCTTCCCCTTCTTTTTCTTCAATATGGCTGCTTTTTTATGAAGACGGAAATAGGTTAAAAAGAGACAGCACTATGAAAAGAACGAATGTAAACACATGAAATAGTCACGTGACCCACCACACAATCAAAGATTGTTCAATCATCTTATATTCTATCTTATATTCATCTCTTTATATTCTACCACAATTCCCTGGCAACGATCTGCACAAAGTGTTTCAACCGAGAAAATTGTTTCAAATGTTGTTACAACAACATTGTCTACAATTTTATTTATGTTTTCATTAATCAGATTAGCATTATTTGCGACATAATCGTTGAAACGATTCTGTTCCTAGATCATGATTTATGCATTATCAGAAATGTACAAGAAACACGCCCACGTCTGGTCCAACGTTGGACCAACGTTGTGCAAGTTGTTTCACTTTTGGCTGCCAATCTTCAGTCCAGAGATGTTAAATCTCTGGGAAAGTTGGCTACCCCATATTTTTTTTTCTCTGGCACATCAATTTGATAAACATTGGCTGCCAACATTGGTCCAACGAATAAGTTGTTCATTTTGGCTTACCGCTGGCAATTTCTACATGGGACCCGCTATAAAAAATTTAATCGTTATTTTTCGTTAAACTTGTTTTCCTCAACTCATCGAGCAATTTCATGTTCGGTGTGTGTGCGCGATTTCACAAGTGCTTGAGGGAAGATTCATTTTCAAGCTAAATTAATTTTGAAAGAAACCGTATTAAAAATGCGATACCGCGTCTGTGAAAAATGAAATGTTGCCCAGTTGGCATGAGAAGCGCCACTCGTTAGGTCTCAAGCAGAGGAAGCCATGATGTAGGTATAGAAACAAATGCAAAGAAACACGAGAGATTGCGTAAAGCCCTTTAAAATGAGACAACAAACTGCGACTATAGTGTGAGCATCAGCTGGGAATTTCAATTGATACAAAATTTTTAAAAACTTGCTCAAAGGCCAAGACTGATCGTCCCTCGGGAAAAGAGAGAATTCTCTCCGGTTGTCTTAAAAGAAGTCTTAGAATTTATGAATATTAGAAAAAATCACGGGTAGAGTTAGCGGAAAGCGATACAAGTAACGTGATAATACTGTTGTCACAACAAACAAGAAGAATGTACGTAAAATTTATTACGGTAATTTTGTAAAAATGTGTCGTGCTCAGCGCGAAAAATCTCTCTATCTCTTTATAGTGTTTTGCGTTTTCGGGGTGGGGTGTTGTGGGGATATGGGGGATTGTAATAGATTCAAATCTGTCTGAGATATGAATTCAATTGATAACTCATTGATTAACATTAATTGATATTTGTGATATCGTTTTAATATAAATATATATGTGAGTTTTTACGCGCGGTTTCTAATTCGCAGCGTGACATACGAACTGGCAGTTTTACAATCGCAGCTTAATTGAACAATGAAATGCAAATTCGTTTAGTGCAAACAAACACATTATTACTGTAATGTCAATCAGGATTTAGAAAGGGGAGAAGCTGCTTGGGTAATATACTTGTGCTGTTATCTGCTATTCAAATGCAAATTAAGCTTAGTGACAACACAGTGTGTACACCATTTTTGTCAAACAACAAAGAGAGAGGGAAAAAATTCGTCCACAACTATATGATACAAAACCTAGTATCTTTCAATTAATGTTGACTATTAAGCGTTTGATAAATACTTATTTTGGTTAATTTCATTAGATGTGCTTTCTTGTTTGACTTTTTTTATATTTCGCATTACATTGGTCAATGTATAAACCAAGTATCATTTTAAACATTTGGGAGAATATTCAACAATTCAACAATATGAATAATTCAAAATTGCTAAAAACATGAAAATCATACATACAATTATATTTTTTAATCTTCACAAACAAATGGCTTTGAGCTTTAAAGGAGTACGTTATAAATTAATATCTGTTTAATTGAAATCGAAGATTTACAAGAAAAAATAAAATTTTGTCGTCATTTTCTTTCATTTTCTAAACTATAATCGAACGAGAGATTAAATTACTTGTAAACAATATAAAAATAATCATCCTCGTGCGCAGAATCGAAATGATGAATAGATTTTAAGGTGATTTTTCAAGTGATTTATTATTTATTTTATACTTATGGTTAGACAGTTTTGTTTGATTAAAAATGCGATGTAACGACATATAATATCAATAAATATATGGATGAAAACAGTTGATGCACGTCATCGAATTTTAAAATAGACATCATAATGTGGATATCCTCTTTTACATCCAGTATAATTTATGGATAAGTTTTCATTTTGTATTCAATTGAAATAATCTATCGGTGCGATGTACAACTGACTGTTGAAATTTTAATCTTGCTGCGGGTGCACGCAATTATTAATATACGTAGGTCATTATCGCAGGATATAAAGAACACTGAGAAACAAACGATAATTTCAATATGGATCAAAATGATTACCAAAGGCTCAACAATCATGTTAAAAACAGTAGTAATTGCTAGATGTATCCCATATGATTACGCCCAGTGTTTGATTTTGTATGCGCTGCGTTGACTGTAAAGTGATCGATTGTGCGTATACTTACAATCATAATCACAAACTAATTAATTAATGTTCTACACTCGATCACGACATTTGACATTGTTTGCCAGACGAATGAAATAACAATTTCGTATTGATTTTAACTAGTACGCGCATGTCAGCACATAACAAATGTATTGAACACTACACCATCAACAGAATTATGAATATAATATATGTGTATGTGTGTGTGTGTGCGTGCGTGTATATATATATATATATGGCTTTGAGGGAAAACGAGGTAACTGTGTAGGGATTCCGTATTATTTATCTCGTTTTTCCTGTCAATCACAGATATATATTCAGAACTTAAATGAATCGAGGGCAAAAAACTACCTTAGTAAAAATGCATCAAGGCTCGCCTTGTTTAAATCTAGTTGCCTTCCAAGGCTATTCAAGGCGAGCCCAGTTAAAACCGAAAAATATGCTTTCGAGGGGCCCCGTAAAAGGCACTTAGAAGGCCGTTTAGGGGAGCATTTAGGGCGTTTCTCGGACATGTTACAGCTCGCCCTTTAATAACCTTAAAATGTTTATAAAAGTCCATTTAAGGGGCCCTATAAGGGAGACACTTCATTATTTATTTAATTTTTACTAAATAATTAATTAAACAATTTAGTAAATTAATTATTAATTTACTGAATGTTATACAATTTTTAGAATAAAAATTATGTTTTCAATTAACCCTTTTATGAAAAAAATAAATAATGTATAAATAAATTATGAAAAAATATAATTCATAATAATTCAAATTCACTTAACAAAATTTTTTTGGGGTATTTGGAACTGATTTTGAATATTTTTAATTCAAAACTATAAAAAGTTTATTCACTTATTATATATTTAAGTTAATGAGTGAGTTTCTCAATAGGAGTCAGATTTTCACGTCGGTTGTAGCACAGTGCATACGGCATCGACCTATTACTTCGGAGCCTTCGGTTCGATACCTACGACAATGAATTGAAGTTTTAATCAATAAAATTTCAATTTTATCAAGTTAAAAATTTATTCAGTTGTTAAAATTTAGATTTTAAATAAAAAAATTTTAAATATTAATAAAATTTTATAGTTAAAAAAATTTTTTTATTCAAGGCGACCCTTCCCGGGGAATAAAATGGCGCTTTAAAGGTAACCCTTAAAAGCTATTTCAAGGCGAATTGTAATAAACTGATAAAGGCCCCGAATTCATCCTTTTAGTTGCCTTTGAAGTGCCCGGAACAGTTTCCGGGCAAGCCTTTAAAGGCCACTAGATCAATTTTTACTAGGGTAACTTCAGGTGACTACGGCATTTTTTTAGATGATGAATGAATAATACGAATTCTATATTATAAGATTCTTTTTATTTTTTTATTGTTATTCTGAATAATAAGAATATCTGTATTAATTGAAAAGCGACCAAGGCGATAAATATACATATCAATATTAGGTGAAATATGACTCGGCACAAAAGCTAGAAACTCAGGATGATTGGGTCGATGGTCATCATAGAATAATAAAAAGCAGACGGTGGTATAAAATTTGCACGATTGTTTTAATAGCTGAACAAGTGCGACTTGTTGAGGAAATAACGAGGGTGCGCATGTTGTGATTTATTTTGAAATTTGAATAGCGGCGATATTAATAATGGCGGGATGAAAAATGTCAAAGGACAAGATTGACAAGGCGAGTCCGAATGGGATCTCGCGTGCGCATACGAGTGCAACCAACCAGCCAGTCAGTCACATGGTAGATGACATCTTGAAAGTAGTTCATCACTAATGCGTAATGCGGAACGAAGCTCCCGCTTGCAGAGAAACTCAAACGTCGGGCTTGTGTTTAAGGTTTAAATTTGTTAAGAGAAGTCGTAATGAAGTTGCGGCAAACTTTGCACGTACACTCGCGTCGTCAAGCGGCGTCTCTTTACTCTCTCCCGGGCGCGATTCTTATTCTCTCGTTCTTAACATTTACCTTCAGTGGATCTAATTTAACGTTATGATATAATTACTCCGGGACACCAAAGGGGGCTCGAACATTTTTTCAAACTACATGCACATAAAAATGCCTTCAATTCGCGCACTCTCGTTTCTCGTTTCTGCAATTACTCATGAATTATTTCAATTTTTCACGTCGCATTTTGTTTCGCCAAGCGAGCAACTTTTTCGGGTGCTCGCGAAAAATGAACCGCAATTTGCAAGCAATTTTTTTCGCCCGCGACATACTAATTACTTTGCAAAATTAATAAACCGTCAAACGTACAAGCGGATACCTCGTCGTGTCCAATTCAAAGTTGACGGCTTAGGCACCTCTTTTTCAAACAAAACAAACTTTATGGGAGCCTGGCTGACGGTTGTGTAGGTATACATTCTTTACATAATATTGCAAGGCATAAGAAATTCTTTGACCTTATTTGTTCTGTGTTTCTCCAAGAAATGATAAATAAATTATTCGAGCAAAACCTTGCAAGCTTTCTCCGGTGACATTTTGCTTAAACAATATTTTGTACTCCACAGAGGTCATGATAACGAGTGCAAACAATTTAATATCATATACCATTACTACGGCGTCAGCGCTTGTGGTGTCCTCTGCGCGACAACCTCTAGATGGCGCTAAAGTATTAATCATATATATATATATATATATTGTTGTTAATAAAAGGTTATTATTATTAGAAATGATTCAACATTCAGGAAATAACTTGAAATGTTGATACAAAAGTTCATTTCATGACAGCGTGCACTTTGCGTAGTAAAAAAAAATATTGATCGCTAGTGAGGATATTTTCGTAACACACTTTCGGATATATTTTTGGCTCGCAAAAAGTGTTAGAAATCTCGAGTTAGAAATCGTTAATTGAATATCTTTACTCATGCATGGCGTGTTGTTCCACTCGAGATTAGTAGGCAGAGTGCTTCAAGTCGACTTTATTAGACGACCGCGTGTGATATGGCGCCGACTTGTCATGTTCAAATACGATGCATGGTGAATCAAGATTTCCGGAATCAAATTAGCTTCCGATTTACGCGGTACAATAAACAATGCCAACGTTGAACAAAAAGGAAGGTAAACAGTACTCTTTTAATTTGAAAAAGTGAAAAATCCTAAAAAAAATTGACTATACACTCTTTCGGAGTTACAAGTTAAGCTCTCTTTCAAAGATATGTGTTTTCTATTTCAATGTATAAAGAACAACTAGTTCAAGTTTGAACATGTTTCGACCAGTAGTTTTTTGTTAATCCACTCTTACCAAGATTGGTAATTTGTTTACCCGCGCGAGAAGGGAAGACCCCTGAAAAACACTATTTAATATCACTTCCAAACGTCGTTACAACTGTTGATGTTAAAATATGTCCCTTTCGATGAAATATATGCATAAAACGAGCTCATTTCAATTTGAAGAGAGCGAATAATTAATAAATTGTAACTCTTTATTGCTAACAAAAGATGACAAGACTTTAATACGAGTGCCTATCAAATGCATATATATATATATATATATATATATATATATATAGTTAATTCCGTTGCACATAATGGATGGAGTCTAATTTTATTATCTATACATTTGTCTGCAATTGAAAAATTATACGGCAATAAATTAAAAATGAGGCGGAGCTTCTATGGCAATTTGCATAGAGGTCGCTGGCGAAACATAAAGGATACGTTCCGCAGTGGCATCAATAAATTACTCACTGCAGAACAATTTCGCAACTAAGCTTTCGTCAAGAAAATGAGTTACTAAGCCATGGGTATCATAACGGCCCTGCTGCTGGCATCTTTGAAGTATCATCTTTAACGATCGAGTCGTCTACGTTTCTATCGCGCACTTCCTTCCTTACAGCCTGTTTGACTGATTGGACCGAGTTCAGTTAAAGTCAAGTGAAACACAAAGCAACTAACACAGCAGTCGTTGCGCAGACATTTCCCAGATTCAAAGAAACGACTGATCATAGCTATTTCCTCCTAATGGCTATTATATTGCACAACCTCTCAGTCCGGAGTGTTAATAAACACCCCGTATCAGTCCTCATTCTTCGTTATAACTTTCACCCCTCCTGTTTTTTTTTTGTTTCGTCTTTACTGTCACTATCATAATTCAAAGATATAATGAAAACAACAATTGAAAGAAAATAAACTATTAATTATGCATCAAAGGCGTAAAAAAAGTATTGAAAAATGGAAATCTGTACTGCATGTGCGTTATCTGAATTTAGTTTCGCGACGTAAAAGAGCAAAGTCTCGGGATTTCAGTTTAATCTTGTGTAATTGATGAACTAGAACAACTCGAGTTTACATTTTCTTTTCACTCATTTTAAAAGTATTCAATTTTGAACTTAGTATATACTTTGGGACCATTCACAGATCAATCTCTTGTGCGATTCGATGAAAGGAAGCAATTGATTGTGCACACTGATGCGTAATAAGCTGTTCATTTGCCGTGCTTAGATCCACAGTACATATGTATTCATTTTGACTCGACGATTTCATTCGTTTCTCTGACGAGAAAACTCAAAATCAGTGAATGCTATTTCTCAATTAAGTGCTTTTTTATACATTCAAGTTAAAAACATATTTTACGTTGTTTATTTATCTACATCTATAAGACCAACTCAAGAAAGGGTTGCTATGGGAATCAAAATACTATAATTCACAAATTTCAATATTATTCAGAACTGCAGTTTTGTTTAAGAAAATGTTTAGAATTTTATATTTTTGAATGTTTTCAATTGGTAGTTAATTGGTTTTTCCTTACAGCCACAGATATATACACGGACTCTCTGGTTCAACTTTGAAAAACTAATTTTTTATGTTCTTGAGATTGATTTGTGTAGAACAGTCGTGGTAAAACAAGCGGTCGAAAATTATTAGCGAAGAAAAAACCAACCAAGCTTAATGCAAAAATTGCAATTTACAAAGCCGACTATTTCCAGGAGGTCGTGACGTAAATTGCGTTGCAACTTTTGTTTTGCCCGCAAAACCAGAAAAACATGGATTAAGAGAAAGAGTGAGAGAGAACTAAAGCAGCGAAAATCGAGGCTCCCGAAAGTCTCTTAGCATTAAAACTCGAACAGGGAATAAAGTTCCGTTCATCAGATCGGCTCCGGGACCGCGCGGCATCTAATTCTTGTTCTCCTCATTCGTTTGGTACTTTTCTTATGCACGCGCGCTACCGTTATTAGTGGTATAATTTCCTTCTCTGCCTTAAATTTTCTTTTGTAGACCATTTTTGTTATTTCGGTGATTAGTTGATATCTGATATAGGCAGAGGGCCGAAAGATAAAGAATGACAATGAATCCCGTTTTCGCACACGCGCAATTTATCGGCTGCGCGAGACTATTCCGATGAAAAATCCGTTTGAAATTGTGAAATCCGCATCAACGATTGATCGGTGTCGACAAACTGATTGCGCGGCGTCTTCTTTTATATATCTTGTCGTAGTAACACACAAATCCGCTATATTGATAAATCAATAACACATTTATACGGTCCAAAATTTGTAACGAACAAATGCAAATAAAACCAGCACTCGGGACATCAAATTTCTCATGACAAATTATGTTGTGCACAAAAGAATATTTCAAAAGCCCCTTTTTTTCTCCTCTCTAATCGATCCGCTTGAATCATTTTCAGAATTTTTCTGTCTGTCTCTTTGTTTCTCTCTCTGTACATCATATATAGTTGCTTCCCGATAGACAAATACGTAATTTTCATGAGCAACAAATTTTCAAACTGTAGAAATAATTTGAGCGCGGCGCGATCTCGGACACGTGAAAGTTTAGTTGAGATTAGTTTGTTGGACAAAACTTCGATATCCAGAGACGAAGAAAATTAAACGCAATAATGAATTGTTAGGGTAAACTCCATTTTCGGTAGCACAATGAATTTTCGTAAAATAAACTTATTCGCGTCGGATGTGTACAAAAGTAAAAGTTATATGTATACCCGGAGCTATACGGTGAGTAGCAAAATGTCTGGAGCAAAAAGGGCGGAATGTCTGTACGCGACTCTCCCTTAGCGACCTCGGGGACTACTGACTCTTTATTTAATATCCCGGGGCTAGCTGGCATCAAAAGGGATATATATATATATATATATATATATATAACTATTCGGAAGACGTGCACTGGCTCTTTCTCATACAATTCAACGTGCGTAGAAATAAGCGCGTTAACAACCTTGCCCATTATATACACATGAATGTAAATAACATTATTAATGCACCGGCTACTTACTTTTAATTTAAAGTCAAAAATCGTACCTCCAATTTTTTGGTATGATTATGATATCACACGGTATTTCTGACTATTGACCAATATTATGTTTCATTGCTTTTTCTTCTTGTTCAAATTTTTTTGATATCCATTTTATCACGTTATTTGTATATTATTATTTCAAAAATCACGTCGAGCATAAAGTTAGAATGAGATATGTTTGGTATTACAAGCAATAAAGTCACATTTGTGTCACTCTCAATCGTTTTAGTAATAAGAAACTATTATGTTCAACTATTTCCTTTATCAAGTGTTCAGGAAACACGAAGTGGATGTAGGTACACTATGCCTATATACCATACCTCGGTGCATATATACACATAAGTCCGTTGACAGCAAGCAAAAAAACTGTATTTCATCTATAAATATATTATCATTATTATTATTATTATTATTATTATTATTATTGTTGTTGTTGTTGTTGTTGTTATTGTTGTTGTTGTATATATATTATATCAGCTTTTCTTTCCAATTTTATCAAAACGATTTTTAGAGTAAGTCATAGTTAAGCTTGTTGTCTTTGATTTTGAGCACCAAATTGTTCCATTAACTATACAAAGTACATAATTAGCCGGCACACAATTTTTGACGAGCGCGCGCATTTCAAGTTAATTTTATTTAGTAGCAAACAATTAAAATCTTCAACGTTAATTGATAAATGCATTTGCATTTTGCTTGCAATGGTACAAAAAAGAAAAAAAGTGCCTCTTAGCTAAATAATAACGGTCATAATTCAAATAATATAGTCACCTTGCTCCGTCAAAGTTATGCATGTATATAGCTATATATATTTGATGCTGCGAATTTTTGTCACGCAAATGTTAATAGGCCTATCGCGTTTATTGATCGTTAGTAATGTTCCAACGCGAACAATGAACAAATTATATAGATAGGCTGATGTACAGCGTATATACTTAAAAATATATAAAAATATGCACTCCGCTGGAACACTCATTGATAAATTGATTCTCAGACCGTTCAAGAGGTCGCACTTAGGTCAAAAGCCTTTTGTAAATAATTGTATTAACGAGCATGTCGTATCACTTCATTTGATCGCTCGTCCGTTAGCGAGAGCAATTAGTCCATTATCTCAATTACGCACTCAATTAAAGTGAAATTTCTTTAAACGACGACTTGTACGTACGTACAGATTTTCGACATTAAACTTGTATTAAGCTTGACAATGGGTGCCTGCATTTCCTCCTTAGTATATATATATATATATATCCGTTGAGTAGTCTCTTCGCGATACATTCAAAAGCCAAATTGTCATGCTGTGCTGATATGTGCCTATCTGTCAAAACCAGAACTCATGAAATAAGACAAAAATGCAGATTGCCTACCAAAGTCAGAACTTAATATATATTATAATACGAAAGAAAAATGAAGATATTTATTAATTCTAAAAATTGTCCGATCTCAAGCAATGCTTAAATTTCGTATACTAAAATATCTGCCAAGTGCGGTTAAGGTAGTTTATAGTTCGTTACACGTGATATATGCGAATGCTGTTTAGCTGTATTTTGTATTGTGTATCATATATCTTCTAAGGTCAGATATAACGTCCATTGTAAAGCATTTTTGATACAAAATAATTGCTGTAGAAAATTATTATTAGAGAAACGAAGAAATTCAAATGAAAAATATGGCTTCGAATAATCCAACTGGAATGTAATGTTGGATGATGACGGCGAGAAAGTGGCTGATGGCGATGTATTTACGAGTGACGATTATTAACGTAACGGTGCTGATGCGCATATACAATTCGTATCAACATTTTTAAACAATTATTTTTCCAACGTAAACTTATACACGTGACATCAATTTTGAAACGAACACTATGCCTGTATATTTTTTCAATTTTTTGTGAAACAATAATAAACAATGTAAAAATGAATGAAAGGAAATTGTTCAATTGTTTTGAAAAGTAATTGTTTATTTATAAATATGATATTGAAATGGATTTGAAATGATATAAAAAGGCATTTGCATGTATACTGGAGGAAGAATACTTTTTGCGCGCAATTACCGATTCAGAAGTCAAATTATATGCATATTTACATCGCCTGAACGGTGTATACATCCCCCTCACTACGTCGCATTCTGAGTGTATTTGCAATTTCAATTAACCCTCAATTAAACACGTAAATTCTGCTGTCCTTGTCAAGTGCTTGTTGGAGGCCATTTGTCCGTCTCAACCGTGGAGACCAAAAGACTCCATAACTCTAATTAAAGATAGGAAGCAAGCTCATTTGCAGGGCAAAACAAACGATGGCATAAAAACGAAAATTTTACAATTTCAAAAACGAGCACTAAACTTAATTTGAAAAATGAACTGATATATATATATATATATATATGAATTATACAATTGAAAGTCTCATGAAAAAGTTGGCATGATTAAACAAAAGGCATAATGAAATGTGCATTTTGCGTTCTGAATAAATACAGCAGTCAAAACAGTTATTAAATTACACAATTGATCGAGCTATCTGCCACTGTATTAACGTAATATGAAACGACATTTTCTACTATATCCGTGACATATCATCATACAATTTTTCATTCGACTTGAATGGTTAATATTAAAAATGAATACATCGTTATAATTCAAATCAATTATCAAAGAAAATATTCAAAATTGTTAAACGAAAAGCAACAATAATCGGGAAAAAATGACAGAATCTGATAATGACTGAATGGGGGATGAAAATGCGATTTATTTAATTTGTTTTGCTAAAATGTTTGAAGCATAAGATGATGAAGGATTTCGGCGTGCAATTGAAAAAAACGTCGAGTAGTGAATAAACGATTGGCAAAGGTTATGAAGTAAGATGAAAACGCAAATTTCATATATAAGATTTGAATGAAATGAAATTAAAGGGTGAATGAAAAAAGAGACAGGTGTGCTTTGTTGAATCGAATCGGGTTTTATCAGAGGCCGAGGTGAACTCGGGCGAATTGGGTTTGGAAGGATACGAAGGCCTGGCGGGTCGAGAGGGACGTACCCGGTGTGCGCGCGAGTTGTGAAAGAACGAAAGATGAAAAGAACGACTGCACAAATGCAGCACGTATCTGACCTTCGACCTGCGGTTTGCAGACTCCTTGCTATTCCCTATCTTCATGTTCGCTTTCTTGCCACACGGCTATAAGATATACCTATATACGACCAACTCGCTTTTATTCGCTGTGCGAACATTACATTTATCTAACCATATTAAACAAAAACAGTAAATACAATTTTTTATCCATCCTTTATTTCAATACTTTCAAATATTGTCATGGAAATGCGTGCGATTATTTTATAACTTACATTCAAGTTTAAAACCCAATAGCTCGCTCACCTGATGGGATGAGAGTAGAGGAAACATATCAGTGGTACTCAACCCGGTCTATGCAGGTATACATTTTTTTATTCTCTAATTTAAAAAATAATTGTTCAAATAAAGATGACGACTCTGAACTTATTTTGAGTGAATTTTCACTTATTCAGATTTACAGAGTAACACCAATTTCATCCCCGTATAATTGTCCTTGAAAAGAGCAGAACAATATTATATTTGTCAACAAGGGAGGCCGGCGAGAAGTTTTGTCCGATCTCCCATGTTTGACATTATATTTTTCGTACCCCGTGGGCGAGAAGAATACATTTTCGCGAAACGTCATAGGGAGAGAAGTGGCACTTCTCGCCTGCTGGTACGATAAAACATTTTCTTTGATTATATATTTATAAAAGCTTGTTAAAAATGTTTCTCTAAACATACTCTGTAAATCTTATAATTAAGTGAACATTCACTCAAAATGAATCCAGAGTCGTCCACTTTTTTGCAAAAAAAGTTTCGAAAATTTTTCACTTATTCAGATTCACAAAGTACACTGAAAAAAAATGAACCGTTGTTCAAACTATGCGTACTGTTAAAGTTACAGTGCAAATGGTACAGTCTGAAAAGTTAGGTTAGTACTGTTACTTGAACAGTCTAGACTGTAAGCGCAACAGTCCGACTTGTTGGTATAACTAACTTGACAGTTGTTATAACAAATCGAATTGTTGAAAACAGAACATTCTTGAAACGTACTTTTTTTACAGGCCAGGGCTCTTTCTGCAACAACAATTCAGATAGTTCAAATAGCAGTCTATTTTTCTCAGTGCATCGCCACGGGTATTTCGCCGATCTCGTTGATCGAATTAAATATTTTTAAGCTAATTGTACAAACATTATTTAACTATCAACTACACGTTTTTTCGTTTTGCTGATGAGGTTATAGAGAGCGTATTTTAACCAGCGTTTTCAGTTTTCAGTTTTCAGTCACACGTCGACCATGTATTTACGTACCATTAAACAAATTCACGCATCAGCGGCTACGAGTACAACACGCTTTTCATCGTGATCTGATAAACACGGAAAACCATTAATTGAAAAACATTCGAGCTGCAAACTAAAATAAAGTGATTGTAAATCTATAGTCTATATTGCTATATACGCACACATCACCGATTTTTTTAGTTATTACCGTTTACACCGTTGCGATGCAAAATTATATATTTTATGTATATTATTTCATACAACTTAGCTCTGACAATATAACCAAACCTCATTCTCTTTTTACAAGTTTTCTGTTTCGTAAGCATAAGAATCAAAATATGAAATGTATATACTTAACCCCTTCAGTCATTCCATTTTCTTTTGTTAATTACTTTATGCGATCAAACTTGATAATTTGCATCCAAAATCTAACCAAAATTGAAATAATTGCATCAAACACAGTATATATGTTTCATAAGTATATTGCACAGCAATATACTTATGTTTCTTTCGCATAATTTCACATTTAAATGAAATATAACAAGATGTATTAATGAAAAATGATAATGCTTTGATATATGTTGTGAGAAGTGATGTGTAACCTAGATTGTTCGAATATAATTCCTTAAAATTTTATTTATTGAGTTTTTGAATATGGGCCACCGTCGATAACATTAATACCCTCGTACCGTCTTATAGGTATACCCTGTAGAACATCTTTTATCTGGCACTTGATATTCGCTTGCTCCTTCAGCTCATATTTGCCAGCACTCTATTGCTGCATCTCATGCGCGACTCTCGTAGTTCATTCTGATGTCGCGATCTAGTTCTATTAACTCGGGTGCATACACTCTCCGATAGTTGAACAGACAACTCGACTGAATGGCAGCATTGTTTGGCGATCTATTCGTCTCTGCTTCTAGCGAATTCCGTAACCACATTTTGCACTTTCAGACATTACATGTTGCAAATGGTAACAAAAATTCGGATCAACTTATTACAAAATTTAGCATAATCAGTTTGCTATAGTAAATTTAACAGCAAAAAAGTCAAAAGAATTTCAATAGATGTGGGATGACATCAGTATAGGTATAACAGGGAATGTGAAAGATGTACGACTGAGTTTTCCCATGGGAGTCAGGTTGGAGTTACAGTATATCTGATGTGTTTTATGACGCCGCGACTTTGCTCATCCAGCACAGACTGTATATGTTTAACAGGTATAACTATAGAGAATAAGCTCGATTCACACAACTATTAATCAATCTCGATACTTGATATATCTATTGTTATTTAATTCATCTGACTTATTATCATTTTGTTGCTTAATCGTTTATTTGAACTGTAAAAAAGTACAGTTCAAAACTGTTCTGTGTTCAACAGTTCGGTTAGTTATTAAAACAGTCTAGTTAGTTATATACGAACACCTTTCAACAGTCCATTTTTCTCCGTGCATGTGCAATTAAGCGTACGAAGCTAGCCAGTAATTTTGTAAATAAAATTAATCAATATATGTGAATGATTGATCATTATACTACTGACGACCAGTTATCACGATAAATTAAAGACGCCAATTTTATTCAAATAAATACGTTTATAAGGCAAAAGTTTCACGCGGAATAGGAGCTCGATGCCAATATCCTGTTTTAAAGTCAACTACAATCTACGGGATCTCAAGAACAAAATGCGTACGCAGATTTACGAACCAAGCCGAAATAAATAAGCGCTTAAACCTATGATGCGGTATTCGCGCGTTTAGCTTAGATGAGATGTAAATAACAATGTCTTAGTTCGCTATCAACTTTTGATCATCCGATAAGGATACAAAAGACATATAGACGTAAACTTTTATAAAGCCATGCACATACACGAGGGACAATCACTTCCCAAGTTGAAATCATTAAAAATTTACAAAAAAAAAGTAAAGTAAAGTTTAAAGGCGTATGCCTAAATAAATAATATACATAGCATACGGCGCGTATGATCGAGAAAAAATATGTCATCAACATTCTATGAAAAAAAAAAAAAAACCCTCGGTAACAAATTTGCGCAATAACATATGGATGGATCTAAAATTTGACCGATAAAATTTGTGCTTTTATATACATATGTTTAAGTGCGACGCGTGTTATTGTTTGTTAAGTGCGGTTCGTTTGATAAAAGTCATGCGACGACGAGAAATTATATACTGTAGTTATCTTGACTTTTGCGGTCTTTGATGGTCTTGCAATTTTGCACGACTTTCAACTGAAAATCTAAGTTTAGCGTTGCCTCTGTCGCTTTCCTGAAAATTTTGTATGCGTTTAGGAGCATCATCAAACTGTAATTGCTGCAGTACATCGTCATGCTGACGCCAAACAGCTCACATCGGTTTTCGTTTTGAATATACTACGCTATATAAAAGCGTTGTCAAATTATTCGCTTTCATATTGCCATTTGTGCAAAAACAAAAAAAACCGTAATCATCATCGTGTAGCAATTTTTTTTTTAAGAAAAAATATGAATGAATGCGAGTACTTTTCAATCGACCGTACGATATCAATTTTATTTGATATCATCTATATTGAAGTATAAAGCATGACATTCGAATTTACTTCAATTTGGGAGATTGGATATATGCAAAAAATGATTTATCACCGTCGAAGAGAAACTACTATCAGCATTTTCTTTAAGTAATTTTAATTAAAAAATTGACGACTCGTAAAAATTGACATGTTCTCTTAAAGATTAATAACACAAGGGTGAGAGGTATGTCTCTTTAACACGCAGGAAACGTATATGCGGGGTAACGAGAAAAAAATATTATATTAATGCGCGTGCAGAATCGCAACACAATTTGCATCATGCGTATGTCGCATACAGATATAGAATATAACATAAGAAGCAATAATATCAGATGGAAAATGACCCGTGCAGAAATATCAGTTGTTTTAACGTTGGAATGACGTTGGTTTGGCAAACGTCCGTAACATTTTTAATAAAAAAAACAAAACAAAATGACAGCCATGATTGTTGCTATTTTTGTTTGTGCGCCGAAATAAAGTTGAAGATTACACGGGAAACCTTGTCATCGAAATATACAAAAGAAAAAATAGACTGAATTTTAAACGGGTTCTATCCATTGGGGTAGAACAAAGGTAGAAGCCAGCCGCACCGGCTGCTACAAACCCTGTACTATTAAGTAAACGGCAGAGATGGAATCTCTCTCGTGGCCTTAATTAAGCCGTCAAATCCACCGGTCCGTATTTCTAAACATGCAAACTCGAGTGAACGTAAACGCAGCAGCTCCACCAACTGACAGATTTGTTGGAAAGAATGCAAAACTTTGCGCAGCGATCGCTTGTTAAATAACGTACAACATAGATTTATCATAAAAGCTTATCAAATAGCATTCCAAAATACCGTTCCACATTCTTAATTCGATTTTTCAACGTTTGATTTTGATTTCTGTGACAACATATGTACCTATAACGTTCAGAACTTCAACTCACTAGAATCGCAAACTTTGGCATAAGCCTTCTAATGTGCGCCACTTTCCACCAAGTGTCTAAAAACACCCTCAATCGTGTGTAATGATCTGCAAAATAACTCCACGGCGATTGTAAGAATTAGACAATTCTCTTGTTTACGAATCTTCGATCAATGTCATTGTTTTTGTTTGTCTACACCTTTTGTGCGCGTAGTCAATTTTTTTCCAATCGAGAAAATCATAAACCTACAGCTAAAAATTTATACGCGACAGAGTTTAGCTTTCGAATTGTGCGATTAAATCCTATGTATGGACTCGATTGAAAAATTGCTCTTTAAATCATTGGGTTTAACACAAAAACCAACATGTTTGGCTATATATCATCACTATTTTCAGTTTGCATCTTTTTTTATTTAAAAAAAATCGTACGTCCTCGAATAATTACTTTCTATTTAATGATTTATTTGAATAAATAAATAGCAAAGCGTAGCTGATAAATTATCATGCATTCTTTCAAACGAGACGCATATGTAATTTTTTAACACCGCATATTACCTATTTCCGTTGTAATGTCAGCGTTATCTAAAAACAATTCAGCATGAACTCTTTTCCTCATGGTCACTGAATTTTGCCATAACCATACAGATTTTATATTTTATCCAGGAAGCAGGTCCTTGTTTTATAATAAACTATTATACATCGTGCGCTACATTTTATATGGACTAATTTTTCAATTTTCAACTGCACATTTTCATTCGTCTGTCAAAAATGAAGCAACAAACTGTCAAAAATAAAGCGATAACGCAATAACTTGGCCAACGTTTCAGAAGGTAATGCTGAAGGCAAATAGAAAAATAAAGGCTTGATATCTATTAACACCCAAGTAGAAATTTCGATCGGGCTGAAACCTAACCAAGAAACCATGCAAACAAAAAAAAACGAAAATTGAATCCCGGTTAAGTCCTTAGGAATGCCAGGCGTGACGCACTGTACCAATACCCGGTCGGGAATATCCCAGGGCCCAGTCAGTATTCCTTTCATCGAGATTTCCCGGCTTAAACCAGACTGGGCCCTGGTTTTTGGCATGACATACATGCCCGATTGGATTTCTACTTGGGCAAGATTGATAACGATTGATAATAATCATTTATCTGGAACCGAATGCTATTTTCATTTAATTAAATTTCTATTTGTAATGATGTAGGTCTAAGTTAGTTATTTGATACAGGTTAGAGTCAGGTTAAAGAATAATTGATTTACTTAGTTTACTTTATATTTTATTTTATCTAGATAATTAAATCTAACCATGACCAAATTACATTGTTAAGAACCCGGCAAGATAAATGCAGTGACAACAAAATATATCATAAATAATTAAGTACCAATAAAGTAAAAAAAAGTAAATCTTATGTGGATACACATAATGGTGGAATAAATATATAAGAAAACTGTTTGTTCAATTATTTGATAACGATAAGTTGTTCAGCGCAGGTAAGATAATTTTATTGATAGAACGCGTGTTCTACACTTTCTGTCAGTGCTGCAGCCGAACTCCTTGTTTCCTCCCTTCGTTTTTTGTAATAGCCTCGCGTGTTTTTGTACCCCCTACTCCGCACAAAGTGGACCAAGTTCGATCGATGCCAGCGCACTACTCCTGGTAACTCACACAACTACAACCACGCTCTTCTGTAATCGTATTTCATCGCATTGTATCGTCTATTTCATCGTACGACCCCAATGCATCGCTTTGTATCGTAATTCGTTTTTTTTTTTTTCTACATGTCCATCTTTTCTGCCTATCCGTGTTTCACCCTTCGATACATTATGTGCATAAATATGCAAGCGCTTTTGCCCGACCATAATTGTTCGCCAATTTTTCACTGGATTTTGCAATATCAATTTTGATACAAAATTAGAGCCCAAGAAAAATTGTTTAATTTTATTTTTATTATCTGAAAAAGTTCAAACGATGATTTTGGTGTCTCTTGATCAGATTCTGGTTTAAATAAGATTAATAATACAAGACAATTGAACTTTTTCAGATCAGCATCAAAATGAAACGGAACAATTTTTACTCATGAGTATGTCAGAGAACGATTATCCACTTTGTTCACGTCCGCGTTATGCTAGGCGAAAAAAAAGAGCAACCTGACACGTGCGAGCGAGAGTGTATATTGTTCTCCATCAACACTAAAGAATCCTTGTCAACTTGCCTCTTGGGCCAAAATTATTTATACATACATGTCGTCAAGTTAGAGACAGCCCACGGTGTGCGATGACATGACGAACTATGACTTTCCTTATAAAATTTTAGTAAATTTACTCCGTATAGGAAATGTTAAAGATGGGTGTGGAAAGACATATAAACGGAAAAATCAATTTTAGTTATGAATTTATTAATTTGAATATTGCTACTGAATGTTGCATTCATTGTAGAAATGTTTTTGTTTTTGTCGACGATGAAATTTTATCAAATAATAAAATAATGAATCATCAGACATCGACCTTATACGAAATGCTATTATTAGAGAGGGAGACACAAATGTTATTGCAGGACTAGACTGAACGTAAGGATCAGGTAATTAAGTGGAAGAAATGATTCGATATTGGTTTTTAAGAATTTAAATGAATTCCTCTGTCTGATGGTTCCCTGCGAACGAGCGGCTCTCGTTGACATTGACGGCGCCACCTTTTAATGAGTTTTTTTTAATCGTCCGATTCTTTTTCATTTTCCTTGCCGATTGATTCTATCGCAAATCTCCGCTCTAAATTGACAAAAATATTAAAAGTAATGTTGATGTCATAGCACGCACAAATAATTATACACGAATTAGTTTCACTTTTTATTTAGTAGTATCTTACATCAAAGCTTGGTCAAACTGAACTGATCTGTACTGTCGAAAATCGGTCATTATATTGTGTAGTGTAGTATAGCATAAAATTATAATAAACTTATTACAAAGTCATACACTGCAAAAAATGTGTTTTAAATTAAAACATTTCAGGGCACAGTTTCAAAACACTTGCCAAACGTCTCAATCTATAAAGGTGTTTTATTTTCAAACGCCGAACCTTAAAATCTTAAAATATATCTAAACGTATAACCTCCAAGTGTTTTAACACTTTAATTCTGGAGCAGCACGAATCAGCATGGGTGTGAGCTCAACCAATCAGATCACTGGAACGAACAATCTGTGAATGTATGGTGGGTCACTTTTTCCTATTTCTGTTCTTTATAAAAAGGCAGCCATATTGAATAAGAAGGGGAAGCTTCCAGAACAAAAATGTTAATTTCTCAAAACTTTTTATTTTAAAACGTTTCCTATAAAACACTACTGGCATGAAACAGGAAAGCCATTTAAACACTTAGTATGTGTTTTTTGTTTTACTTTTGACATTTTTGTTTAGAAATTTTAATTCGCCCGTTCATTTATGTGCGGAATGTATATTGTTTCACAGTTGTTCACACACACACACACACACACATACGCGCGCGCGCGCGAGATGATAAATTTCGTATCATTCTTTTATATAGTGTAGTAAATTTGAAGAGTGCTAATTTTGAAACTGAATGTCGAAAATCGAAACCCAATTAAGCATAGATTTAGATATTCCTGTCACGAGACTCGAGTAGTCCAGCTATAGCGAAGCACCACGCGTTATCAACCGGCTGTCACTGAACGAAATTTAATTTCGTCTAACGAAATGCGAAATGTTGAACATGTATGACACGTTGAATGCAAAGAGCCTCTAATATTGCTTTAAAACCGCTCACGACTCATTCATTCTGTGCATTTCTTATATTCATCATTAATGAAATTACTCTGTAAATCTGAATAAGTGAAGATTTCAATATTTTGAATGAATTTTCACTTATTTCACACACTAATGATATAATACCGCGAATATTTTTTCCTCAAGGGGGACCGCTCCGCTGTTTAAACATCTTTCGTCTCTCATTAATATGCAGATCATCCCAAACACTTATGATTACGTCAACTTGATATAATTATATGTTTGTACAATCGTTATTATTTCAGTAGCAAGTTATGTGTGCTTTGGTACATACCGTATCTACGTATATAGGTATTCGTTATTCTGTGCAGTATAGGATATATGAAAAGGTGAACAAAACCGGTATTGACTAATGCTATACGAAATCTATTCAAACAAGTTCTACATGTACCATGAGGACACACTAACAGTTGACAAGCTTTAGAATTTTTTCTTTCTTTTTATTTTTTCATATACTTTCGCAAGTTCTCCATTCTTGAGTTGTTGACAGAGTCATTATTAATTTTTTTGCTTATTGTATCTCAGTTTGAGTGAAACAAACTTGTCCAACTTGATTGGAAATACGCCGATGTGCATCAAGTCACCGACAATTTAATTTAACAATTTAACTTTGATCATTTATAAATAAAGAAAATAATAGTTGATATTTTCATTTAGAGTGATTCAAGATTTCGATCCTATACTTTTCAAATACTTTGTTTGTTTGTTTTTTTTTTTTTTTTTTTTTTGACAGTTCACTTGGTTAACTTTGTTTTGCACGATAGATTATGAAAATCTTGATGAAAATGCTGATATAAAATAAAGAAAGTTACATTTTTAAACGATACTCACTTTTTCAAAAGTAAGAGAGGGAACTAAAATTAAAAATACCAATAAATGTTATAATATATATATATAACTCGAGATCCAAGGAAAATGATTACAGGATCATAATTCAGCGTGCGTACAATTTTTTATGAGACAATTCATACTTGCGCGACGATATGCACCAAATTGTGTATACACGCGAAGCGATAAAACCTATACCAACAAGAATACAGCACCTGAACTTCATGAACGTCAGCTATACAATTTAGAACAAGTGCATTGATTTTCCTTCGCATCATTTTTTACCTATTTGTAATGCAAATCATACATTTTGCTAAAAATATCAAACTTCTCATCTTAGGTATACATGTTTTATTTTATTGGTTTGAGAAAAAATTTGAAAAATCACAAATATAAAATTGAATTTATGAGCATTCTTATTCAGTTTCATTATATCAAGCAAAAATATTTATTTTTCACTGAGATCCGTGAAAGTCACAACAATCAGAGTGAATATATATACATATATACAGGGTGTCCAAAAAGTATGGAAATAGTCGAAGAATGTATGTAATGTAAGTTAAAAAATGGGCAGATATAGTAAGACTAAATCATACAGAACCGGATATCCAGGTATATGAATTCATTCAACAATTCGCATGTAAATTCAACTTTAATAAAATAATCAAAACAAAAATATTTTGCACAAGCTGTCATTTCTTATTATTTTGGGTGCAAACATTGTTTTACATTCAGATATGTGTACCGTCTACATCATTACCCACTGACTGCGAATAAATACTATTTAATGCACGCTGCAAGGCAGCATAATGAAAAGTGCATCCGCGTGGCGTTTTGTGTTTTTCATAAAAGCGAAAAGTAATTGAAGTGGGCACAAATAATGCGGCGCATTGTTCGCCGGGATTGGTTATTTTTGATAAGAAAACTTAATGTCTCCTTCAACCATGTCAAAACATATATACATATATCAGAAACGTGATATTGCTGTACGTTTACATTTGCATGAACACCCGTGTGACAACACCAAAGAAAATCTATTATACTTATATAAATATATACATAATCTGTAAATGAAGACAAAAAATTAACATTTCAAAATCAAAAACACGCCGCGAGGTTCATATGTATACATTTTACAATTTTGTTCACAACTAATTAATATTTTCTCAAACGTGTATATATATATATATATTGATATATTAATTACAGGGCCAAGCCAAATTATGTCATTATATAGTAGCCTGCATTTTTCCAACAAATTATCATAAAATAAGAGACACATATTTGATTTAATTTTTTGTTTAATTTAAAAATCTCTTTATTTTGAGTCAAGGCGAATCGATGCGAATTTCAACCCCGATTTGAATTGGAGATGAAAACGTTGAAAGCGGTTTGACGCTTTACACGAATTATTCCAATTTGGCTTGTATCACTTTGATTGCCGTCTAAAGCTACTCTATGCTATACTTGATGAGTGATCAGTAAAAGTCGATTGGCATTCACTTTCGTTAAATATACAGTTCAAGAACTATCTTACGCGAACACATATTTATTTGATCGATTAATTAATTCTGAATCTGCTTCCAAATCAGTTTCTATAATAATAATAATTATAATCATATTTCTGTTTTGCGACAATGTTTGTATGATATCGCACAATAATAAAATTGGAAAGACTTGAATAATTTGTAAACTTATATAATGGATAACACTGAAAATGATAATCTAGACCGATATTAGCTTAAACCCTTGTCGACGCTCAAACGTACAACAAGGAGGTGCTTTATCCACTACTGTGTTGATGTAGTTGTGTGCGGGTGATTCTTGTGGGCCAAGCACGAGTGCGTAAGTTGAGTAACGATTTTCATAACAGAGAATGATCAGCGCACACTTGATATTTCGTTGGCAAACGATTTTCGAGCGTATTTTTTGAAACGCGCCGGGATGAACCGTAATTTTGCATTGTCCGAGAGCTTGTTCCAATGGAGATGAGCGTACCCACCGCCACAAGTTATTTCTCATGGCATTGCTCGACAATATCAACGAGTTCTGGTTGAGCACCACTGGAGACTTACTACTGCCCAACAACGCAAATGCCGTATGTATATACTTATGCGCCGCGCTAGCTGTTACCTGCTAGGTCGCTGCAGCTTTTTGCATTCATCTGGACGATCCGGGGCTAACGAGATAAAACAAAACACTTACTCGGATTCTGTTTTTCTCTCTCTCTCTTTCGCATTGATTATTCCAACTCTCGTTTGATTATTTATTGTACGTTTCTAGCCTCTGCAAAAGTCTATTATCTATTAGATAATAGATTATCTATTAGAGTTTATTCAAGCCCACACTGAACTGTATACAAGTTCATATATATTTCATTAAATCAAATAATTTTCGGTTGTTTTTAGCAATTATTGATCAAGCGCACCGTAAGCTTGTGCTTGTGCAGCTTGATTTTTTTTTTTTTTTTTTTTTTTTTTTGAGTGTGTTATTTCTTGCCTCTCCGCTCACAGTTCTCAACTCATTCTTAACAAAATAGAGCGCAACAAAAAAAAACAAAAATACCACTCAGGGATTGAATTATTATTGCTAAAACGATTCTTGACGAAAGTTAGAAGCATTGAATTTCAACGTGAGTGCTTTTTAAATTCAAAATGATTATATAGTCGCGGGGGTAAAAATGCATTACTTTAACTCAATCGAAAACTGCGAACGCTGTAGCGCGTAAAAGCTCGTAAGTTTTCATTGCGAAATATGGGCTTAATAAAAGCGCATTTTTGAAGTGACACATTTTTCTTGCCTCCTCAAGTAGGTTACACACGTAGCAGCTTCAAAATTGCAAAATCAATTCCACGCGTCGCAATCCACGAAGAAGCTACTCCGGATAAAACGTTTTGGCAGTTATATAAATATATATATAGGTATACACATTTGACCAGGTATCTTCTTTTGGTCAAATTGATCAAACTAAAACAAACAAAAACATTTTTTATTCAGGCTCATTAGAAAAATCCTTTGGCATTAAAATACAAGAGCGCAATCAAATTTGAATTCTGAATATGAAAATAGTTTCCTCTGTCAAAACGGTCTTATTGAACTTGACATTTGACTAACAACAACAAGTTATTCAACAATTAATTTGATGTATTCGATTCATTTTTTTATTTGTTTTTTCGAATAGAAATAAGTTGCACCCCCGGAACAGTTGGGCAGTATCGTTTAAGCAATAGAAATTTGTTTGAAGCAAGAGAAAGAAAATTTGTCTGTTACAATCATAAATCGTTGAAATTGTGTATAGAGGTTATTACAAGCAGGGGCATAAATGCGAGTATTCCAAAAAATCATGACCACGTCTAGTGAAAAGTTGTTTGCTGTAATTGCGTGCCGTCGGTAAGTCGGATAATTCACACACCATTAAGCCTTTTCGCAAACTGAATTCTGATGATTAAAGTTAATTATTCTGTAAGATATTTGTGTGCGCACGAAACTTGCTCATATCAGCCAGTGCTCTTTGCCCAACTTTGCCCGGTCGTAGGACGATTAGCGTGCTCTACTTGTTCTATAATTCAATTACATTAAAGCAACTTGCGGTCAACGCAGACGGCGGTGTTAATATTGTATACGCCGCGTATTTCTTTACTTCCGCTATACTAGTTTGGCTTCCTAATGTTGAGCAGTTTAAAACATATTACTATGCCATGCAATTCAATTTGCTTGGACATGACAAACCGGTTGCCGGTTAGTTGAATGAGTTTGGCTATCAAAAAAAAAATATACATATATATATATATATATATATATATATATATATATATATAAATGAATAACAAAAGTATGCAATACGATTTTATAACACATTGATAAAATTTTCAATCCATATATCTTGTTTAAAACTGTAAATGCTGATGATTGAAAAACAAGTTTTCCACTCAACAAAATTCCATCACTCATGCACACTGACAAGGGTACTATACAAAAATAATAATTGAAGAAGGTATACTATTTCAGAGTCTGCTCTGACGAGACATAATATTGGCGATTTAAGTTAAAGTTTGAGCAAGTTGAGTTTTAAAAAAATATCTATAATATGATTGCATGAGTAGTAGTGATTAAACAAGCGATGAATTTCAAATTAAAACTTGACAACACAAGTTCGATATTGTTGGGGTATGAAAACTTCCAATTATTCCCAAGTAGGAATGAAGTATAAAGTTTGGAACGCTATACATATTTCAGAGCTATTTTACATACATTTCCGGGCGTAAGGAACAACAATTCAGAACGACATAAAGTTTTGTACAAGGACAGAATTCTTAGTCGATAAAAATTTTGATCGCAATAAATAAGAGAATAAGAGAAAAAATAAATTTGGTTTCAAGTTACGTAAAGGATGATTGGTTTGTTTTATCATTATAATTACTATTATGTGCTGACATGAAGCGCACTCCAATCTACCTGACTAACAATAGATGAACAATGAATAATTTTGAGCACCATTGTTTCGTTTGGACGCATGAAAAGGTTATAGCAAAGCTAGAAAAAGTAAGACAGAAAGAAAGAGGTGAAAATAAAAAGCGCAAAGTGACCTCACGTAAGCCTAAAATGATTCAAAAAGTCTATGCGATTTTGTTGGGTGTCATTACGGGGCCGCTAATATTATTAATGTGTTTGAATGCATGAAAATAAACCGATCAAATTAGACGACAGAACTAATCTGAGGATAATTGTTCAGTCATTTCTGACGATAGATGATTGGTGTAGACAGGAAACGAGATTTTTAGGCTTGACAAACAAAGCTCTGACGAGGATGCCGGAACGATAAATTCACACGGCGAATTCCCGAAAATGTGTGAAATTACTCGTTTGACAAACCAGCGCGATTATAAATCAGTCCAAAACTACCGGTCCACAAGCGGAAGGAAGAAGCTGGCATTGACTCTGGCATTGTTCTATAATTTCACTGTCCATTTGCTCGTACGACATTTATCAAATGTACATTTCGCGCTAATGTAACTATTGATGAAAGTTTCATATTAATGCGAATCCTATGACTCGGATGCTTACAGCCGCTGAAAACCCACTGGACGCGCGCGCGGTTTCAATTCAATTCATTATAGCCAAAACTTTGTTATCCTGCGATTATTTTAATTAAAAGTGTATTAAACTTGTGGGAAGTTTGGCTTGATGAAATGGCGCTAATCTTATTGCGATCGGACACTCGGCGAGATGTACAACACAAATTTCAGCACTCAAACCAAAGTGTTGTATTTTATTCAGTGGACACATCTTTTTTCCGAATTCTATTTGGCCCCCGCGTAATTAATAATTATAACACGAAAACTACTCACGAACATCCAAAGTTATAATTAGCCTATGAACAATCGACAACTTTGTGCAACTCGAAAACGTTCCAAACTTTCATCTTATCCAGTGCTTCACCCTTCGATCGTGTGTTTCATAACTTTCTATACGTGTACAAACAATAATGAAACGCAGAAAAACATTTTCTTCTTTATTCGTATTCTCGTTTACTATATCATCATCGCTCATTCTGACACTCGATTTTATTTTTTTCTGGTAAACAAGTTATATAATCATTAAATTTTTAATGAAAAAATATAGTATCTGATGGTTTGCAATTTGGCGAGTTTATAAAATTGTTTTAGTTGTGTGAAAAAAGTGAGGTTGCATTATTTAGATGAAACCTTAATAGAAATTAGGGAAATTCAGATGGGAATGAAACCGTAACTTTATATAGAAACCACACTCGCAAAACAAAATCACTTCTCAATTACATTCCTATCAATTTCAGAAAATTTGATCTTGAAATGGAATCTACCGATATTTCAGCTGAATATATTAGCCAACATAATTTGAAAAAAAAAAAAAAGTATATAATACAATATAAACAAAGTCCATGAAAAAAGTGAGTAACAAATGACGAAGTGTAATCTTTTCTTTCTTCCGCTCGTAAAGAGAAAATTCGTTGAACAATTCGTCTCAATCAGTTTAAAATTGTTTCGAATGCGCGATCACGTACATATATATATATATATATATATATATATATATATATATTTGTTTTGAAATATAGTATTTTTTATTCAAATTTACGATTCAAACTGATGCCAAAAAATAAATTTATTTTTTTGTACAATGAATCGTTTTACATTTATATAGCGTATACCTATCTAATTTTTTTTTACATAACCCCTCAGCTGTACAAGACTATAGGTATTTCATAGTACGTTTTTTAAATTCACGAGTTTTCTCATTTCTTTGATGTAAGAAGATTTTGAATACATTATTTCTAATATAATTTGTCATATTTGTTTGTTGTATTCTGAATTTTAATCTATATACAACATAATGTAATTCGCTTTTTCAAATCCCACACGGATAAAAATTTCATAATTAAAATGATGATAATGCCATCACGATTTTAAATTTTATTCGAGGTATTTCTGCTTTAAAGATCGATTTTCCTTGTTTCACGAATTTTAATAACAACGAAATGTAAACGTGCTGAAATATTTTTACAAAAATCTGATGCAGGATTTTGTTGTTCGTTCGTGTGACCTCCTTTTACGCGGGCATTTTAAAAGGATTATGAATTACACTGGAACATAATAATACATTTCAAAATAAATTGATTATTTATGATGAAATTGTACGCGCTGTATCCCGGTATCGATTAAAAGTCATAGTTCTTACTAACATATTTGATGAAATTTCAACCCCATAAGAATGACTTATACAATTTATATTAACATCAATAAATTAATTTTCATCTGGTTGTCCTTTCTTTTTTTATTCATGAAAACTGAAAATCATCAACTAAACTTTTTAATTTTCGTTTTTTTTTTTGTTTGAACATATAAATTAAATGAAAACATTATAACGGAAACATTAAAGTCCAGCCATTGTCACTCGGAAAAAGATATCTATATATATAGCGTGCGCGCACAATATTTTGTCTTATCAAATGCATTGTGCATTTTATATTAACACTTTGTGCCACCTAATTTGCCATAAGATCCTGTGCAACATTATTTTATAACGCCATGATCTTTGTCTATGACGCATGACGTAATTAATGTGAAACTTTTCGTGCAAAGTACTTGCGCCAACGATATTAATCTTAAATGCTCTTACCAACATGAGACTGCCTTCCAACCAATAATCCTTTACAAGTTTTAGTGCAGCGACTGAACTTTGCATGGATGTGTTATAATACGCGTGTATAATACATCCTTGCGCGTAAAATCTGCTCATATGGCAGCTGTTGCAATATCTCATCGTGATTCGCCCCGTGATATGGTAGGAATAATCATTGCAGTGTAATTTTGCAACAGTTTCTCTAAACAAAAGTGCAAAGCGTCTCAAAAACAACTTATTCATTTTGAATCAGTTAAATGTAAAATAAGCACCTTGCTGAATCTGGCCACGCATACGTTAAGAGGAGTCAATTAAAACATTAAACGTAAATGCGAGTAATCAGCAACTTAATTATAATTTTCGTCTGGATAAAAAAATTGCAAACATGAATTCAGAAGGCAACGCATTGGAACATTTTTATCAGAAAAGTTTTTATATAATATATATTATATAAAAACATATAGAGATATATCAAGTGTATGCACATAGAGAAACCGATACTACTCAAGATTTTCTGTGTAATTGATTACTCTCCAAAGACTTTATATTATAACGTAAATATTGTTTTGCCGTTTAAGACCTTTTGATCTTTAAATGTTTATACTGAACAGATAGACGGCGGCCAAAATCATTGATTAAGTGTTGAGATGAGAGATGAGAGATGCAGTATAAGAGTGTCAAAACTCAGACCTTCGTGAATCTACTAGTTTGTACCCCAGTATAAAATAAGGGTGAATATTTCAGCATCGAAATATTTCTTAGGGTGCTCACATCTCAACGTGAGAAAGGAAATGGCGATTTCAAACGGTTTAATACACGTGTCAATATAATATCTCGATCGAATTTTTAGCCTCTGCTAAAGCTGCTTCTATATATGGTTTGTCATTATCATCTTATGATAATTAAATTATAAATTTATATATAGGGGTGGTGAGAATGATAATTTTATACATCGCATTTTAACAATCACAATTGAAACTGTTTGATATCTAAATCCCACTCGGAAACATAAGGGATCAGCCAAAAAATATACCTATCTATGTTGACGAACCACCACAAACACGCGTCTTATCTACATCTAACGCTTTTTCCAAATGGCCCTTTGTATCAAATGATCGACACTTTTCACGATCTCGAATTATACTGATAAATAAAACGTGTTCTTATCGCTGCTTGACTTTGCAAGAACCATTTTCGCCGGTTTACGATTACTACAAAGTGTGTTTGCTTTTTCTGTTGCAGAGATCTTCAGGGCAACAATGTTTCCGTTATCTTCAATACGGACTTTGAAGATATGGCTACGCTACATGTCTTGTAAGTATAATTTTGATACATATTCTTGGACTTTTTTTTTTTTATTATGTAAAACTTGATTTTTTTTCTTAAAATAAAAATTTCAATTATACATTATAAAAAAAAATTTCTTATGTATATATTTTCATGTATTCTTAAATTCGAATTTTTTACTTTTTGGATCAGCCAAAGGTTAAAGTATTTTATTCGACTGATTTGTTCTGTTGTATTAAAATATTTTCAATTGACAAAAAAAACGTTTTTTTTCTTTTTTTTTTTTTTTTGTATTTTCACTTTGAGATGAAAGTTAATAAATATAAATCAGTTGTTGTTACAGTAAATAATTGTAAAAAAGTATACACTATTGAAAAGACGCTAAACATAAATTGAAATGTGGATGAAATTTTCAGACAATTGTCCAACAATCAAATTCATACCATCGAAAGAGGAGCATTCCAGGATCTGGTTAATGTAGAGAAATTGCGACTGAATAACAATCACATACGCTTCCTGCCAGATTCTCTTTTTAGTAATATGATGCAACTGAAAAGATTGTAAGTAACCTTAAATTTCTATTTCCTCTTTTTTTTATTGTTGAACATTTTACTTTAAAGGTGAAATGGTATATTCGGTCGCCTGAATAGCTGCAGAGAGGAATCAAGTTTAAGTTCTATGAATTATACAGCGAGTGTGATAATTACTAGACGATCGCGCTAGAAATTCCTCAGAGAAATTTGTATGAAGCATTCTCTTACGAAAATTGAGTGGCCATATGGGTCATGGTGGCCTAGTAATTAGCCGAGTTAACTTATCTAACGGGCTTGAATTTCATTCTGCACTAGATTCTGCCCTGAGCTTTGTTGTTCTTAAATTGATGTTTGGCGAATTTATCTTAATTCGCCAAACAAAAACACATACATAGAAATTATGAATTTAATTATTGATCAGAATCAAATTATACTTAATCGAATTCAGATTTGATTTTATGTAAAGTTTAATTGGAACTAAAACAAAAACCAATTGATTCAAACAAGTAACAGAAAAGTAACTTTGAGTGTGAATTTGGCAGACAAATTCAGGAGCAGATAGTAGAGCAAATTATTCACAAATTATCAAGACAATTTCTATGAATTTCATTTGTTGCCATCAAAACCAAAGCAAGGCAAACGTTGAAAATTTTGCCTTATCCCTAGTCAAAATTTGTCAGAGCATAGTAGAGACGAACAGCTTCAACAGGGGCAGCCCTTGAAGGGCCTATCAATGCCCTTTGAGCATTTGTTCCGGGCACTTGCCGGGCGTGTAACGCTGTGCCCTGTAACTGCCTTTGAAAGGCGAATCAAGGGCCAATGGAGGGCCACTTAGATGCCTGCATTGAATTTGTTTTTTAAATATATAATTAATATTTTTTAACAAATTTTGTATGAAAAAGTGAGTTTAGTTCAATGCGCAAGGTAATAATTTATTAAATTTTTATTGCTTATTATTTTTAGTCTTATTTATTTTACATAAAAAAAAAGATAATTTATAAATACGGGCGTTTACAGGGCGAGGCATTACCCGCCAAGAAAGACGCCGCTTACAGCCGATGAATCGCCCTTAAGGGGCCCAGTTCATTTGCAGGGCATGCCCTTCTGGGGCCCGGAAACAATTTCTAGGGATAATCTCAGTAATATTAATTATCACCCTACAAATTTTTAGCGATTGCTTGGTGTTGTTAAAATTATTTATTACTATGTTGTTGAAAAACATCTTATTGGTGATTAATTGTGTGTTCATATTTTGCAGAGATCTAAGTTACAATCAAATTGCGATGATTGGCCCAAAAACTCTTAGAGGACTGTCATCATTAAAACATTTGTAAGCACAAAATTTAAAAGTAAATCATCTTTTTCTGATTTGGTATATTATGTTTTTGTATACACTTTTTTTATTTCTACAATTATTAAATTCAAGAAATAACTTGTCGACTTAAAAAAAAAAAAAATAAAAAACATTTAGGATGCTAGATAACAACGTTCTAACGTGTATCGACGAGACTGCAATACGAGAAATGAAGGACCTAGAAATATTGTGAGTGAAATAAAATATAATTAAGATTAGAAATTCGACGCACGAAAGTTTTGTGACAAGCAAGTTAATTTTTCGATTATCGTTTGCAGAACTCTAAACAACAATAAACTTACAACACTGGGGAAGGAAATATTTTCTGGTTTGGGACGGTTGCGAACTCTGAGGCTGACTGATAACTCGTTCAACTGCGATTGTCACCTATCTTGGCTTTCGCAGCACTTGAAGAGTCACCCGCGGCTGGGTCAACACACGCGATGTTCCGCGCCGAGTTCTCTTAAAGACTTAAACCTTGTAGATTTACAGGTAATAATTCCTTTTGTACAATAGTTTTATCAATTTGTCTACAGTTTCTTCGGTATAATGGACGTGTATTTCATTTTTGTTGCCAACTTGTTTGGTTTTAAGTCTCTTGAAAACAATATTCCATTCATGTAGACAAAAAAGTTGTATTCAAACGAACATTGATTCTAATTTTCGAAAAAAAAGTATACTATACTTGATTAGCAAGATTTAAATTTATTTATCTAAACATGAATAGAATTTTTGGATAAATGATGATAAAAAAGGCAAAACTTTTTGTTGGAAAACTAAAATGATAATGATGATGAAACTTTCAGGGACATCAATTCAAATGTTCGGATCTCGTCGAGGGCACTAATTCTGAGTGCAACGCTGAACCGCAGTGTCCGCATCCTTGCAGATGTGCCGATGGTATTGTCGACTGCCGGGACAATTCATTAACTAAAGTACCGACACATCTTCCTCAAGATACGATAGAATTGTAAGTCTAGTCTTCTATAAATGTTTCAAAATAAATTGAATTTTGAATTGAATTTTGCCTTTGGAATATATCTCTTTTTTCTAATCAATACAATTTTTTTGCAGACGTCTCGAGCAAAATGGTATCACGGAAATTCCACCACGTGCGTTTTCACCTTACAGAAAGTTATTAAGAATGTATGTTGACGAATAAATAATACAAGATTGTTTCAATTCATATTTTTTATGCGTGACAAAATAATTGAATTCCTTGATTTCAGAAATTTGAGCCACAACAAAATCAAAAAAGTCGCAGCCGACGCTTTTCACGGACTTAAGTCTTTAGAATCATTGTAAGTTGTACAGTACTATTTCTGTACTCATTTTTCAATGAAATTACAACTAGATTTGTTTGATCCAAAAATATGAATAAATTATGCAAAATATTTATATTCAAAGCATCTGGAATTTCCTAAAAGCTCATCGCATATCTACATAGATATTTTGTGCAAAATATATTAAGTTTATTTGAATTACTTTTTCGAGAGTTTCTAATTCACATTATTAATACTTAAATATATTGAGGCTCTCATTAACCTTGAAACTTTTATTTATTTAATTTAGGGTACTGTATGGGAACAAAATATCTGAACTGCCGAGTGGAATTTTTCAAGGCCTAACAAATTTGCAATTACTGTGAGTTAAAACTTGAAATCATATTTACACTTTAAATCTTTTGTCGAGTATAAAAAAAAATATTATTTTCCAGATTGCTGAATGCAAACGAGATATCCTGTATAAGGACGGATTTATTTCGAGATTTGATAAGTCTCACTCTACTCTCTCTGTATGACAATAAAATTAAATCCTTAGGAAATGGAACTTTTGATAATCTTCGAAACATTACGACCATGTAAGTAAACAATCATGGTTCACTTTTTCCTCTGCAATATTTTGCAAATTCACATTAACCATGTAATTTGTATGAACATTGAATGGTAATATAAAATATCATTTTTTTTTTTTTTTAGACACCTGGGAAAAAATCCTTACATTTGCGACTGCAATCTGCGATGGTTAAATATGTACCTCGGGAAACATCCTGGAATCGATTCTTCTGAGGCAAGATGCTCGACGCCTGGTAGAGTCGCAAAAAGAAAAATCAACTCAATGAAAGAAGAAAAGTTCAAATGTAAGGGTAAGCATATTGTTAATGTTGGACAGACTTTTCTTAATTATCATTTTCATTCTTATCGTGGAAGTACACGTTAAGGTTGGTAAATCATGAAAAAAAAATTACGATCATTGTTGGGATGACTTAACGTACATTTAAAAATTTGCACGCCTTCGGGTGAGCAAAATAATTAAGTGATACTAAACAATACAAAAATAATGTAAATCGAATAATAAATTAACACATTGCACCGCGGAGAGGAAATTCTGAGGCCGTGTGTGTGACGCTATATCAATGATAAATGAACAAAATCATAGTCAACTATATTTAATAAGCAATAAGCAAACATTACTGCAAATTGTAATTTGTTCAGCGAAACAAATATATTCACTATATTGAAACTATATTCACTGAGAAAAGCATTGTAATGTCCTTTTGATAATGGCTACACTACCTTATGTGGCTTTCAAAAAATTCCAGTATTCTCATTCTCGTGAAAAAATTATTAAATAAATACTTTTAATAATAAAAAATGTCTCTGTGAAATATGTATCATGAATTGACGTTGATTTTTATAGTTCTTTTTAGCAACGTTCTAAATCATTATATTTTCATATAAAACTTGAGCACTAGAGTTGATTACTAAGTTGATAACTCTGTTTAAATTACAAATAATGTGATAGACCAACTTTTTGGACATAATCGTAAATTTTAAGTCCACATGGTTCTAACTAAATTGGCTGTGATACAAAACTCAAACACCAATTCACACGTTTTACGATCCTTTTGTACAAGACCGTTTTCACGAGTAATTTCAAATCATATTGTTAATTAAATCCACTGTCAAATCATATCATATGGGTTTCCTCTATCGTGTGCACCAAGTAAACAGTTTATTCAAATTAAAACTAATATACTAAATACTTAACTCACTGATAAAAATGTTCAATTTTTAAATTTTATTCGTGATCAATTTGACGCCTCTAACGAAGAACATGCCAATTCAAATTATCGTTGAAAAACATGCCAGTTCAGGTTCTCTCTGAAGACTATGCCAGTTCAAAATTATATTTGAATATCATTCATCATAAACTTGAACTGGCATGGTCTTCAGAGAGAACTTGAACTGGCATGTTCTTCATTAGAGGCGTCGAATTAATTATTACTCATTTTTTGCCTTTCAAGATATACATTGCTAATCTTGTGATTTCTCAATTCATCTTAAAATAAATAGCAAATCAAATATATTTCATATGGAGATTGAAAACATTAGGCAATGTATCATGATTGTTTTAAATGTAAACCTTCTTGTTCAATAACAAAAAATTACGATAAAAACAGAATTATTTATAATAAAAAATATAAATTAGTTCAATGTGTAGAATTTGAATGATTGAAATAAAAATGTATCACTAAAACTAGGTTGACTTCTGACCCTTTAATTAACAATTAACAAAATTAATATTTAAATAAAAAATATAGTGAGATGAAATGTTTAATCGGAGAATTGTTTATTTAGGCGATGAGGAAGTGCTGACCAAACGAGCAGGAGAGTGTGTTCTACCTGGATCCTGTCCATCCCCTTGTACTTGTAATGGAGCTACAGTTGATTGTTCTAGTAAGAAGTTAACTGCCATTCCTAAGGATTTGCCAGTTTATACATCGACTTTGTGAGTTTGCTAAAATAATTGCTAAAATAATTGAGACGAAACAAAAATGAATTTTGTTCATCATTCTGTTCGCGTCAAGGTTACTCGGCAACAACGAGATTGATAAAATAAAAACAGATGATCTTTTTGAGAGACTACCTGAGATACAGCACCTGGACTTACGCAAAAATAAAATTAGCCGAATCGAAGCTTCAGCCTTTACCAAAGCTCGAAAGTTAACGGACCTGTGAGTATTTAATAAGTAATTTTTTACAATATACGTACACAAATATTATTGTCATACAGTTATTATTATAATTGTTGTCATTGTTTCAGACTTCTGTCAGAAAACAAGCTTAGAGAAATTCACAATAAGATGTTTAATGGCCTCGTTAGTCTCAAAACCTTGTAAGCATCCTACATCATCGTGGTATTCCTCAAATTTGTTTCCTCGTCAGCCGATTATAAATTAATTTAAATGTTCTAGGAACATCCAAGACAACCTTGTCACGTGTATAATGCCTGGATCCTTCGATGGCCTACCGAACCTCCGTACAATGTGTGTAAAATTAATTTCTTTCTAATTGATAATGATAATAAGAATAATAATAATAATGACAATCATGACAAACGAAAAATAAATTTATTTTGTAGAAATATACAAGGAAACCCCTTATCGTGTAACTGTCATCTGGCATGGTTAGTAGATTGGTTGAAGAGAGTGAATTCTACAACGATAATAGGCCGATGCCATGAGCCTTTGAGACTAAAGGATGCAGTATTGAAAAACATCCCACATCATGAATTCAAATGCAATAGTGAATATCACGACGTACAATGTTTATTGAAATTACATGAAATTGAATATTTAATAATGATATATAATGTTTGAATTTCAAAAGGTGAAAGTGTTGGATGCTTAGGAGATGACTACTGCCCACCTGAGTGTCATTGTGCAGGATCTGTTGTGAGGTGTTCAAGATCAAAACTGAACGAAATTCCTCGGGGGATACCATCGGAAACCACTGAATTATACTTGGATGTTAATGATATTAAAGCCATTCAACCAGAAAGACTCAACCATTTGAGAGTATTAATGAAATTGTAAGGGATACAGATTATGCAGCTCTGTTCTCACACATTTTTCATAATTCCTAATCATCTGAAAAATACATTTTTGCCTTGTTTCAGGGATCTAAGCAATAATCAAATAGTCATGCTGTCAAACAATACTTTCCGCAATCTCACAAAGTTGTCACAACTGTAAGCATAAATTTTTCAATTGAATTTTGGCTCTAAAATAATGTATTATTTCATTCATACTGCCAACAGTCATTGATTTCTATTTGCGTTGTTCTCTAATTTTCAGAATCATAAGTTACAATAAATTGCAATGTGTTCAACGAAATGCTTTGGCCGGTCTAAAATCCCTTCGTTTAATGTGCGTATCCAACAAATGTTTATATGTACTCAACAACCAATAAATTTTAATGAGACATTATCATTTCTGTAGATCTCTTCATGGAAACGATATTTCTGTAATACCTGAAGGTGCCTTTGAAGATTTAAAATCCATAACCCATTTGTAAGTTTTCAATGCATATGCTGAATAAAACGTGAAATAAATTATTCGAATTACTTTTAATCTCGAATCACAGTTTAATGGTAGAAAATTGAAATTAATCATTTGATATTTTTCACCCTTTGAATTGTACTATTAAATTAATTCAAAATTTAAATTATAAAAAAAATTCAATATTATATACCGCGTTTTTTTCAGAGCCTTAGGATCGAACCCCTTGTATTGTGATTGTAATATGAGATGGTTAGCCGAATGGGTTAAAAAGGATTACGTTGAACCGGGTATTGCTCGTTGCATAGAACCGCCATCAATGAGGGATAAGCTTCTCTTGACAACACCAGCTAACGCTTTTGTTTGTAAAAGTAAGTACTTTAACAGTAAATTTTATATTTACTGTCCAATCATTATTATTATTATTATTATTATTATTATTATTATTATTATTTTTATTATTTGTACCAAAAAGAAACCTAATACTCAAAATGCATAACAAATCACTTGCTTCTAACCAAATAAAGATTTGCAAAGGAACAAAAATAAAACAAATAAATAGTTTGCTGTGAAAGATTTTTGGATTATTTTGTTTCAACACGTTCCAACTACAGAAGAAATTCTATAATTTGCCTTGACACGTTATAAAAAAGACATTTATAACAATTGGAACTGTAATTAGTATAAGGACTTTGTGTAATTTATAAAGACCGATCTCCTATATGATAACTTATTGAAAATATTTCGATCATTCTTAACACCTCTTTAAACCCATTTTTTTGCCAATCATTAACGCAATCGATTATATAGCAACTTTTTGTGGTATCGTGTTATACATTTTTAAATTATGCAAATTTTGTTCATTTATCATTTGCGATAACGATTTTTTATGTGTGTATATAAAAATTGGTTTTTTTTAACTATATTAACTTCACAATTGGCACTATTTATTGGTATATGGTCAAAATTATGGCAAAAATGGGTTAATCTTAGTGTGTGTAATTGAAATCAGATACAATTACTGGACTTGCGCTAGGAGGCCTTGTTTTCAAAACAAAACAGTATAGAGAAAATTGTAGATTTCAATGTATACTTCTCGTACCACTGGAGCGGGTATTCACCTGTTTTTATTCCCTCGAGCGTGTTTTGTTCCCTCGGGAATAAAACCCGCTCTAAGGAAAAAAACAGCTGAAATTTCTGCTCCCTTGGTACGAAAAACAGCGTATTGACCTCGTGTGCATAATATACTATCAAGTGACAAGGTTGTTGTTTGATTTTGTTTATAAAATATTTTTAAATGATGTACAATCATTCAAGTTCCAAAATTCCAATCATTCCAAAATTTTCTGCATACTTTTTTGTTTTGAAAAACAAGGCCTCTGAGCGCAAGACCAGTTGTTGCATCCGACTCTTCAATTAGTAGTCTTGGTGTCAGGTCTTAAAATAACGAATATTATAATAATAATAATGACATAAAACAATCGTTTTGCTGTTTGAATAGTAACTAAAAAAAAAAAAAAAAAAAACTAAGCAAGTTGAAGCATAAAATGCATAAACTTGTAATCGTCGTTTTAACGTCGAGGCAACGGTAGAATTTTTTATGGAGTTTAAATGCATAAATAATCATTGATATAGCACTAAAATTGCTCATTAATCGTAGACCTTTCTTCCGCGCAGCCAAACAACAGCCAGCCGATGTTTTGGCGAAATGCGATGTGTGTTACACCTCACCCTGTCAAAACAGAGGATACTGCGAGGCGCTTCAAAACCGGGAGTTCCGTTGCAAGTGTGCACCAGGATATCATGGAGACAGGTGTCAATATAAAATTGACGCATGCTATGGAAATCCTTGCAGGAACTCCGGGACTTGCAAAGTCCTGGAAGAAGGAAGATTCAGGTAAGTTGAGATGACGATTAAAAGTATAGCTGGTTGATTGAAAATGAAAAAGAAAGAGAAATGTGTTGTTGTTCAGTTGCAGCTGTACACCCGGATACGAAGGACTACGATGCGAAACAAACATCAACGACTGTGCGCATCACAGATGCGCCAACAATGCGACCTGCGTCGACCTCATTGAGAGTTACCGATGCGACTGCAGTGCAGGATTCATGGGAGAGTATTGCGAGGAGAAAATACCCTTTTGCACAAAAGGACATGACCCATGTGAGAACGGAGGACGTTGTGTCAACCACGGTACACACTACAGCTGTGAGTGCCCAGTCGGCTTCGTCGGCTTTAACTGCACCAACAACTTGGACGACTGTGCTGATAATTTGTGCCAGGTTAAGAATCCATCACAGCTCAATCATTTGTTTCGCACTTAACTTGTGGTCTAATTTGTTCTTGTTGTTGCTTTATTTGCAGAATGGTGCTACATGCATTGACGGCATAAACAATTATGAATGCAAGTGCGCGCCAGATTATACTGGGAGATTTTGTGAAATTGCACCATCAACCGCCATGCTGTACCCTCAAACGAGCCCGTGTGCCCATCACGACTGTGTACATGGCGCATGCTTCCAACCATCTCCAGGTTCTGGCGCGGACTATCTGTGCCAGTGCAATTCCGGTTATACCGGTGAGAGAGACATCATTTTATTTCTGTTTTATTATTTATTCTTTTGTAATGCCATCTAATTGGTTTCAGGTAAACGATGTGAGTACCTGACGAGTCTGAGCTTCGTAGATAATAGCTCGCTGGTCGAGCTAGAACCGCTTCGTACGAAACCCGAGGCAAATGTGACTATAATTTTCAAGACAACTCAAGAAAACGGGGTGTTGCTCTATGACGGACAGAACGGGGAACATATTGCAGTCGAATTATTCAACGGCCGAGTACGCGTGTCTTACGACGTTGGCAACTATCCGACATCAACCATGTACAGTTATGAAATGGTCTCCGATGGCAAACCGCACATGGCTGAACTTTTAGCGATCAAGAAGAATTTTACAATGAGGGTTGACAAGGGACCAGCCCGAAGCATCATCAACGAAGGCCCCAAAGAATATTTAAAACTAATTACACCAATGTACGTCGGTGGGGTCAAAGCCGACGTGGCAAAGGTCGCTTTTACAGAATTCCATCTTCGAAATATCACAAGTTTTAAAGGTACGCCATAAAATTTCTTTACTTTCACGTGCTACCATCATTCATATCACCAGTATTGTCAACAATTTTTTTTTTTTTTCCTTTTAGGCTGTATAAGTGAAATGTGGATCAATCACAAATTAGTCGACTTCAGCAATGCAGCGAAGATGCATGGTGTTACACCGGGATGTGGAGCACAAGAAGAGGAAGCAGATGAAGCCATCAAGGATTTGATTGAGATTGATACCAACGTGAACGGTGACAGTAACGAAGATTCAATGCCTCAAGAGCACATTCTTGATGAGTACTCTGGTACTTAAAGAAACACTTTTTAAACACAACAAACAGAATTTTAAACAAAGTATAATAAAACTAACTATTCCAGGCTATGATGTAGGTCCGGTGCTGGGCACAGAAGTAACAGATGCTTGTTTGGCACATGAATGCAGAAGAGGTTCACAGTGTGTGCCGAATTCATTCGGAAAAGGTTACACATGCAAATGTGAAATTGGCTGGCAAGGGAAATACTGTGAGAAAGGTATACATATAATACAAAATTGAGCATTTTAGTCTTTAAATTGGACAAGCTATATACTTTGTGTGTATACCGGTGTTCAATTTATTTAATAATATGTTTCAGCACCAACCTGTAGAAAAGAATTTACACGCGAATATTACACAGAGAATGGCTGCAGAAGTCGACGACCTGTCAAATTGGCAAAATGCTGGGGAAGTTGTGGAAACTCTTGTTGTTTGCAACGTAAAACTAAACGACGCAAGGTATACATACATACATACATACACATAGGCCATTACTTTTATATTCGATGCATCATTGAAATACTCAAAAATTGGATTTATTAATGAAAATAACTTTGCAATGTAGGCAGTAAGATTGATTATTATTGAAACAGTGATTATACTAATAATTAATCATTTTCTTTGCAGATTCGTGTTCTTTGTAATAATGGCACTCGGTATACAAAGGATGTTGACCTTGTGCGTAAATGTATGTGCACGCGTAAGTGCTATTAATAGTTACAGCTAATAAGCATCAGCGTTTTGTCTACGGAATAATAAAAACAAACAATAATAAATTCAATTGTGAAATGAACCCCGAACTGAACCTTTCTATTTATATAGAATATTATACACTTGTTCAATATGACCGTTAAAGGGATGAGTGATTTCAAGACATATTTAAATTGTCTCGTGTACACGCTTATGTAAGCAAATAAAAACGAAATTATTTATGTTTCATTTTCGGCATGCTAAATATATACATACACTACATACAGAGTCAGTGTGATATGTATTATTTATAAAAAAATGGTCAAAATTATAAAAAAAAAAAAAACATATATATGAACGCATACACATAAACGATATGTGAATGTGGTGTACGAGTACTGCGAGCGAATAATATGCGACACTTTCGGCGAAATCAATGTATATAGAGAAAACTTCTTCATCTACGAAAATAATGACATTTATAATAACTAAGTCAAACTTTTTTACATCAAGGCGTGTGTGTTTCTGTCTCTCTACGCTACTTTCTTCTTAAGGTATCGATACGATTCGATATTGCAAAACAAATACTTTTTTTTACAGTTTTTTAAGTAGAGTTTGCGTTTCACGATAACTGATATTTTTTATAATAAAAACGTTTTTTTAATTATGACGATTCATGTATTTATTCTTTGACATTATTTATACCCGAAAACATCTTTTTAAACAGAAAAACTTGATTGTATTATATATATATTTATATTGAATTAAATTTAATAAATATTTTTCACTCTAAATGCACAATTATTTATTTTCATTAAAGATGGACACTGCACAGCCCGTAGACATACACAGAGAAATAAATGCTGCTGGTCACTGTCCTGAACGGAGACGAGCTACTTTATGCTAATCAACGTATTTATTTTTCTATAATTGCAATTGTAATAATGAAACAATTGACGATTTGCCATCATGTACTGTCAAAATGACAATGTAACTTTCACCTTTCACCATTGTCACAAACAATATTGCAATAAGACTAGTGAAACAATGTTCAGTCAGTATACCTATAAAGTATAAAATAAAAAACTATCATTTATATCATCGTGCTATATATAAATTGAATGATATTGTTGCGATGATGATTATTATTATTATTATTTATATTATATAGCTCTGCTTGTTTGAAAAATTGTTTTTTCTCAATTTGATAACATTAAACGTTGCATGTGCTGTTTGGTGCAGCTGCATGTATAATGATTTTTCAATGTACAATGAAATTATATGAAAGGGAAAAGATTCATTTGGTGCACTTATCAAGCGAAGAGAAATGCAAAAGAATATAATTACTCAATGAAGCAGAATATCCTTACTATGGTTAAATGTTTTTGTTCTCTCTCATCTCTCTTAACAAAATAAAAATAAAAATGTTTGATCAAATAATTGACAATATTTTTCATTATTCCAATAACAATTTGTTTAACCATTCTTTAATAAATATTCTTTCTTGTTCAAACTTTTTGATTAGAATAAAAAAAAGTTTGAAAAACTATCATGATTTTACTTACACAGTTAATGTTATTGTGCAACATGAAAGAACTGATGCATTTGATATTCAGCTGTATAATGTTTTGTAATACCGAGGTGGAGAGACTTTGCTTCATTTAATGGACGTTCGAGACGTGACAACCTTTTTTAAAACCATACAAAGGTCATTTCCGTTCGTATCAAAAGCGGAAAAGGTGACGCGTGCTCAACATATCCGGTTATGAAGGACAGTTATGTTGCCTACCTGTGCAGCGTTACTAACCGATGCACTGTAAGAATCGAGCAGAAATATTTATCACAAAACTGATCTCTTCAGTACAGCTTATACATCATTCTTGTTTCTTCCTCTTGACAATTCACTAAGCATTGCATTCCAAATAATTAATCTTATTTAATCGTTATTTAATCCCAAATAAAAAATTATATATGATGACCACATTTATGGTCCATAAATGTCAACTGTATATGCGTCATATACATAGCCATATAAAACGTATGAAACATATATATATATATATATGATACAAAATAGCACATTTTAATGAAAATAAAATCAGAGTTATCGTCATCAAAGGCATCACTAACCGCTGTAATATGTTACGCGATGGATTTTTAATTCAATTGTTCAATTAAATTATATCTTGATTAGGCAATACCACCAAATTTCATCACCTATATATAATGAATAATTTTTTATATTATATCCTTTTTTGTCTAAAAGGACTAAAATGATTGTGCAAAAAAAAAAAGAAAGAAAATTGTAAATCAGTGCATTTATCGAGATTACTTATTCTGAAAGGAACATTACAGGAAAAAAGATTGCCGAAATAAATAATGATGGATGAGAGAGCTCGGCAAGGAACACAAATTGGAATCTTGTGTGTTTGGTTGGTTGTTAAACAATAATCGTAGGTACCTACTCTGCAACGTGTCAATGCCAACTCCTGCCTACACGTCGCGAGTGGGGTGTACCTATGCCTATATTGTGCGTAAAGCAAACGCGAGCACGTGCGAATCAACGATGAGATTTCAAGTTTTTCCCCACCTCAAAACGATTGGCAGCCTGCCAACACTCTGTTGCTTGCAGCGCACATTCGAAAGGAAAGGAAGAGGTGTATGATTACGTTTAGTTTTGTGTATCCCACCATCCACATTTTCTGCCTTATTCAGTTCTTGTCACGATACCAAACGTCAAACATCACCGCATAGTGTCAGTTTTGACGTGCTCTTTTAATCTTTCATCTCAACTCCATTTTTTTTAACGAATCAATTTTACTCAAATTCGATATTCAACTTATTCCTCACTTTTAATACTTTTTCTTTTATACAAATTTGCCGACATTATTTTTATTTCAATGTCTTGAATTGCATTCTTTTTAATTTTATTTTTATTAACTTTTTTTTTTTTTCATTTCCATTGTGTAGTGAATTACTGTATGACTAAATATACTAATTAGGTGAAAAATATGTATCAAGGCACGCATGCATAAAATCCGCGCATTTCCGCAAAGTGAAAATCGCCCAACTGTATTCTCGTTTGTATGTGCAGCTCGCGATTAACGGATACTTCATAAATCCGGAACGATCATCACCTTGGAGTACACGCATGTCACTGGTGCTCTATCTCTATACAAAATTGAAAAGAAAAACTCGATCAGCTAGGTTTACAATAAGGTTTGTAACATTTTTATTTTTAATAGTTTTATGCCGTGGTCATCATGCTGATTCGTATATAATTATTATATAGACTATATATCTTAAAAAGAAGAGGTTCTTTTTGTCCACGAATAAACTTAGTCATGAGTTTACAAATAATTTAAATGCGCCTTATATCTATACTACGTAAGAAAAAACAAGATAATAGAGAATAAAACGTCAAAGTCAAGGATAAGTCAATGCTCACACTAGTTGGGAAATGGAAAAATGAATATTCAATAGAATCATTGCGATTAGTTGTTTCACATGTTTCACATCCAAGATCTTTACAAGTAACAAAAAAACAATAGTTTATAATCTTCACACAAGCGCTTAATAATTGCGATTTAAATTATATAATTTAACATTATGCACATCTGAAATCTTCTTTTAAATAATTCAATTTGTTTAATTTAAAATATAAAAAAAGATTGCTGTTTATTTATAATATTAAAAGAAAATACAAATTTTATCGTTAAACTAGAATAAAAGAAGATATACTTGAGAAAACACATGACGCTTGTGGTGTACCACAACTCGATGCACAATCTATTCGTTATTCCTCTTTCAAATTGTAAATACGATACAAGTTTTTTCGGCATAACGACCTTCTTGGATATCAATTTGTTTGTTGTTACATATTTTCTGACATAAACAAAATAATTACAATACATATGAAGGGACAATTCAACAAAAGATACATTGATTTTCTTCTTGATATGTGTATAAATTTTGTCCGAAACTTTGTCGGAGACTTGAACGATTTACATACTTTGCAAGTGATATGAAAATGAAACTGCTTACAAACAAGTCAAGGATTTTCATAACTTGGAATAAATCGGGAGTTCAAATGAGGAACAATGAAACAGAAAAAAATTATATCATAATTGTGACGTAAGATGAATAAATTAATCAGCGCGAGGTGATGAAAATGTCATCATTGATTATTATTGAAAATGGCAAGGACGATACGAAAAAAAAAAAAAAAAGGGAAATTAAATGAAAAAACAGGCAGTCAAAGTAGGAACAGTGTTAACAAATCACACCTACTGAACGATGGTGCATGTTGCAAGATGCCCGGTCACTACCTACATATAAAACACCCACCTCAGTCTTCCTTCACGAATGCCGTTGCCGTTCCAGGCGCGTAAATTTATGCGATTACTGTTATTTTAGGTTAGCCACACATATACACATACGTGAGCGTGTGAGTTATTGTGATTTGTAGAATCGCACCAAGCATCCATTGTTCACTAATTATTGTCGATGATCTAGGTCATTATTAAAAGATTAACTATAGATAACTCAATTGATGCAACTTACTCTGTCATACAAACATTTTGTCAACTTGATTGTCACAAATTTGAGAGTAAAAAAGCATATATTTTGATTTGGTCAAAGTTGAAAAGTGCATAGGAAAAAGATGCATCACGAAACAACGATGGCCAATTACAAACTGTGAAAGATTGCTTGATAAAGATCTGCTTTGCACATAATCCAAGTTGCAAAGACGTAACACAAAGGAATAATATCCTGTTATGCTCTGATCTTAACCTTTTTGCAGTGAAAGGTCAGACGGAATGAATCGTATATGTTACAGGTGGAGAGGCCTGGATGATGTGTGAGGCTGCTGCTGCTGCTGGGAAAGCACATGAGTAGAGAGAATCAAGAAAGATGGTTTACCGAGGCAATTTGCAAACAGATGATCCAAGAGATACGCCCAAGCTGGTTCGAATGTCGCCGCTGAGGTCGAGCCGGCAGCGAAACATCTATTTGGACGAGGAACGAGCCAAGATGATCGAACAGCGTCGTCTTGGCCGACAGAGGGACATTGAGAGTGTGGAGAGGGTGATGTTAAAAACCACCGGAGTCAAAGTTAGCGCCCCTAAACTGCGCAACATAAGTCAAATCCGGGAGTCTGTTGTGGTGACCCCGCAAAAGAACACGACAGTACAAATCAACAAGACGAAAAATTCGATGCTGGCCGACCTGCAGGAGCTGGAAAAGCTTCGGACTTCGCCGATTGTGCAAAGACACAATGGGACGAATGAACAGAATCGCAGGTCGCAACTCGACATGACCGACGTCTCCAAGGCTCATTCCGACATGATGAAGATCCAACAGATGTTTCAGAATGACGATGAGAAAAAGAAGAAGAAGCAGCAAACGAGACGAGATGCAAAAGTTGGTCCGAAACCAAGAAGCAACCGGAACCTGGAAATGATAGAAGAGAAAAGCGAGTTGTTAAGGACAAAAAAGTTGTTGGAAGCTTCAAAAAGTCGGTGCACTACGATGACAAAGACTGTTGAAACAAATAAATTGGAGGAGCGACCACAACCGCCGCTGAGGAAACACAGGACCAACTTGAAGAGCAATCGAGCAACTGCTCTGCTTCAAAATGAGCCTCCAAGGATGTCCGGCCTCTCGCCGTCGCTAGAGAGGCCGGACATCCTCGAGGGATTAGTCAAAGAATCACACCAACAGCTGGACCACCTTCACCAAGACAGAAGCAGGTCGAGAAACAACTGGCGAGGCTTCGTACAGTCGATCAAGTTCTACGATTGCGAGCTCAATTCGGACGGAGAGGAGCAGCACAAGAGCGGTGAGTGCTATTTACATTTCGTACTCTTTTACCGCACATTATTATTTATGCATTCATGCTCCCGACAAACTTTTCTCAGATAACGGCAATAGTCATACTACAATGAATAAATTTACATCTCTCTCTCTCTCTCTCCCTCCCTCTTTTCATGTCTTGGATTCAAATAAAAAACCGCCTAGATGAAACAACATTTCTAAATCCTACATCTCTAGTACAATTATTCGTTTTTAACTATTCATTTGTGATATACCCCATTTCGAACATCATATGGTTGACATCAATCAAATGCTCTAATAGAAATGTAACAGATTAACTAAGACAAGTTAATTGTTTCATATCTTGAAACGTAATAATTACAGGAGATGGATTGATAACCACAGCAGGACAACCGCTATATTAGCATCATGAATTAGTCAGAAATTTTATTTATTTGACCGAGTCTCTGACGATATCTAAATCTACGATATTAAACCAAAACTATGGTATTTCAGTTATTCGATATAAAAATATACGACGATAAACATATTTTAACTCATTGTAAACTGATTATTTGTCAAAAACAAATTGGTTCGTTTCTTTGGAGTTTAATAGAACGACGCTTGAAATCGACTCAGTTTGTGTTCTATTATTAGAAACGTTTGGTTGCTGTGTATCTGTCGCAGGTCATGGTGTCAGTAAATTGGTTGACTCATCTACAACAGATGCTAAAACAAACTTCACGTGTTAAAGAAAAAAAAATCATCAAATGTAGGAACTCACTTCTTCCGGCGGTTTATTATTATTATTATTATTATTAGAAATAGAATAGCATTAAAAAAAGAAAAAAAATATTATAAAGTTGGTGGGGGGCTTGAAAATTTGATACTTAGATTTTAATATTATTAAACAAAGTCTACGGATAGCATTAAGTTATAAAAAAGAGACTACTTCATATTGATGAGAATATTCACCAAAAATACAATTACAAATTTAATATCATACCATAATACAAAGAACAAGACAAAAATTTTTAAACACGTGAGAAAAACAATTTTTAGTAAGTATAAATAAAATTGCTTTAAAATAATGATATGTATATTCATTCATGAAAATAAAAAAGAATGTAGGGTAAATGCACCAATTAAGATTCGATACCAATGAATGAGCGCTCATTTAAAATGCATTGTCTATCTTTGTCACTCGAATGCAATGGCCATTCACTGGTGCCCGGTCAAATATTGGTGCAGTCACCCTACACAGCTTCTGTTTAATTGCATCATACTTTTAGAAATCAGTCTTATTTTATTTTTTTATTATTCTATTTATTATACAAAAAATCAAATTCTTAAATTTAAAAATACTTTGCTGACAAGATTGTATACAACTTATACAAGCATTAGCTTTCTTACAAATCGGGATCAACTTTTACAAATAGGTACATAACGGCTCAAATATATGTATCGTGCCAATGTTTGATATGTGAAAATGCACGGATTGGGTCGCATGGTATGCTAATAACTGTATAGAGAAAATATGCTTCATCAATTGCAGAGGATTCACGCATTTTGATATTGGAAATAGTGATTTGTGTGCGGTATTCTTTCACTATACACACGCACGCTTTTTATACTTGATAAACATTTTCTCAGTCGCGGTACCGTTTAAATGAAATAATTGAGCAGTTCCTTGCAAAAACCATGGGATATGGGATTTAACATTGTTAACACCTAGACACACATTCGCTTTAATTATGCATGTGCAATATTAATTGAGTTATTTATTTAATCCGTTGGAAAAAAATCTATGAAACAGTTGTTGAAAATTATTGTTGTTGTTGTAATAAATAATAAATTTAATTGAGAAAATGTAAAAAATTAAAAAGTACAAAGTTTTTGGCTAAAATTTGTTTAAACATGCTTCGCCATGTGAAAGACTTTGTCATGGCATTCTCACGATTTACGAAACAAAAGTTCAATGAGCTTAGGAACGGTTGATCGATCAGTTCCGTATACATATTCGTATTAGATTATCCGTCTACCTTTGATCGTTGACTATCTACTGATGATACAAATATATCTCTCCCAACGATCATCACTGAACTTAATCTAGCATTTATCTATTTCAATTTTTAAATCCATCATAAGAATGTTTGACATTTTTTAGTACGTATTCCTAAAGTCAGTTTTTAAACTCATCAACATCATTATTATCATTGTTATTATTATTATTATTATTATTATTATTATTATTATTATTATTATTATTATTTTTGAATAGTATGATTGGATTGACATATTGCACGAACAGTTTGAAATTGTAAAGAAAAAGTGACTAGCTTCGCCTTTCCCCTGACGGTCGTGTGTTTAATCTTGAATCGACACCATAGATTTCTAAAATTTCCGGCATTAAAATTGTAGGGATGCTGCGTGGCATCGCCCTTGCCCTTGAGTTTACGCCCTAATATTGATCTGGGGTTCTTCCTGCTCCCACCCCGTTGAATCGAGTTTCATTGAAACAACTTCCCCTCCACGCGTCCATATGCTCGACGTTTCATCAGTACAAACGTTGCTGTCAAACCGTCCATATCACTGTTCAGCAGTATGTTTGTTTACCACGCGACCGAATCCCAAAAGCGACAGAGTGACATGTTTCTTTGTTCAGCTCAAATGATTCAAAATTAGATTTTATACTTTTCTTTGTGAACGTCTCATTTTCGTCTGGATATGGTAATGTGCGATGTCTGCGATAAAAAAGGTGAACAATTTATTATGGTTATTCAATCATTATGTATTCTAATTTTCATCTTATCAAATCAATTTTATTTGATTATTGACAATCTTGGCATTGGTGGAACTATCAGCTTTGCGATGCGAACGCCAAACTGAGATAAAATATGTGTATATAAGCTTTTTCTTTCACTATTGCACTGGAGAGATCTCATATGTAAAGATGCGAGAAAGGACAGATCACAAGACAAAAGACTAAACAACTGTGGAGACAAACAAATTCAATTACAAACGTAAACGCAATTATTTTACCCTCAATTAGATCATGAGTTTTCAAACTCACTAATAATTTCGTCTTGCTCTTTCTTCATTTTTTTTTTTTTTTTCTTAGCAGTCACCTTTACTTTAAGTAATTGCTCAAATCCATGTTAAATAAATAAAAAAACAAACAAATCTCGATAGAACTGCAACAATTTTAAATATTTTCAAAATACATATAGGAAAAATAATAATGTACGTTTCTATGGTCACTTTTTGAACATTTCAAAAAATATTTTCTGTACCAATATTAGGAAAACATTCTGAAATATTGAAAGAGTGATTCCAGAAATTATTACTAATACTTCTTTTTGTGTATAAATATCATTATGTACAGAAATATTTTACAAAAAAAATTGTGTAAATCTTAGAGTACTTTACTTTTTGATGACTTTTGTAAAAAAAAAAAAAAAAATTGAACTGACGTAAATTCCAAATGGCAAAAAGTGACAATCTGAGCTTTAGGCGCCGGTTTATCAAACCAATTGACAAGAAAAGCAGAGCTGTTATCGTAACAAATGTTCAGTGCATTATCCGATGATTCAATTCTAAAATTAAACCTTTAGTCGACAACTTGAACGATTATTTAAATAAGAAAAAAAAACAAATAATTGATAATACAATTGACAGTCAGTATCGAATCTTCTGTATTAAAAAGGCCTACGAACTTTCTAACGAAGAATCGTAATTAGGGTGATGGATTTTCATCGGGCCATCAAAGCGTTACACTTTTGTTATCTCCCGGTATACATCATGTCTTGTGCATAACAGTGATTGATTCACACAGCCAATTTCATTTATTTAAATCATGCCTTGGCGTTAGTTTTAATTTCATTGCGGTAACGTGTGAATGGTTTTCGATCACTTGCGTCGTTCTTGGTTCAGTGAAATCGCTATTCAACGCTCATAAAAATAGCAGTTCGCGAGGTTTTCTAAATATAACCATTTGCATCCAAAATTTCACACATTTACGTCGCAAAGAAAAACTCTATCGGTTTAGGAACCCAAATATTAGGCAAGTTGAGTTGTAATTCATATATGAAGGCCACTGTGCCCGAGTTGTATAAGAAATATATATCTAATGTATAAGAATGTTCTCTGCCGCGGGTCGTTCACGAATAGAGAGCAACTAATTGAAGTTCAATGTAAGGAAGCGTAAATGAGCGCCTATCATCGTATAAGCAGCTTTCAGTGTGAAGAGATTATTGACACTTGCACAACTACTTATATACATACATATGTATTCGAGTTTCAGTATCAGTATAAGTTCAAAAGAATGCCATTGTGATTCTAATTCAAACAAACTTTAATTTCTAACTTTTCCACCTGGACTTTATATATTTTATATTATTAATTACAACTATTTTTAATTGTCTGACAGAATACTTGCGCCACTTGACAAAAATTATCATCGTCATTTTGTATGTACATGCATTCAATCACGTTTCGCGAATCTTTTTACATAAATATTGTCTTTATTTTTTTGTCACAACATATCTTACAAAGATACTGCTTCTTTTTCATTTTCTACTGTATTATTTTTTATTTATTTTTTTTATTTTTTCAGCCTTAAGTTTCAGGCCTATGGGAAATAAAATATTGAATAATGTTATAAAGTTCACTCTTGCTTTCGCTTAGAGAACTATATATGGTATATATTTATTTGTATAGTAAATTAGATCAGATCTAGCGAATTCTGAAACGTTAACAACTTTATCTTAGGGTACGATTCATTATTTTGACACAACGAATAACTGAACAAATCCAACAAACTTACTTTACACGCATATTTTTCACAATATATAAAAAAGATTGGGTCCTGTATAATACAAATTTATTGTACATTTAGAACAAAATGAGTTGAATATTTTGTATGACAAATGTTAGAAATAAAAACAAAAACATAAACGCGAGGCATTCTGTCGGCATGACATTGATATTCATCCTGTGAATTTGGAATACGTCAGTAACGCGCGATTGTATACACAACGAGACATACGTATGCACATACATGGGTACAATATACGCCAAGTCGTTCTGTATGCATCGTTGGCTCCAATTATGTAAGGAGTTCTCAACTCTTCCAAGCCCTGCAATTGTTTAGTTCTATTGTAACAATAGCACAGCCATTGGCGTCTCTATTTATACACCGATCATATACTATCTACAAATTATTGTCCTTTGTTAAACCAAGTCCTATGTTATATACAATCAAACGATTTCCACCATTTTTGTATTCTTTCTCTGCTTATTTGGACGAACCAGACGATTGAAAAGGTTGAAAAACAAGTTCTATGAAGAAAAATAAAAAAAGAAACGTATTCAAAAGTTACGTCCCTTTCTCATACAAACTTATACAAATTTTAACTTGAAATGCAGACAGTGGCAAAGGCGTATGTATACGATTTGTCCTGGATGTGTGCTGTTGATTGAGCTTAAGCATACACACACATAATAACGACCGTTACATACATGTCTTGGAAGTGCGTATTGAAAAATGCTTATAGACGTTGTACCATACGCTGAGTCAGGAGAGCTCTATTCAATCATTTATAGTAGATTACAACATTCTAATATTGTAAATAAGTGGGCATATCAACGTCCCAGATTACCTATGCATATATTTTAATTAAAAGAAGTAATCATCTTGCAATGTAATTTGTTAGCTTGTTTGATGCGTGATTGAATAAAATACGCGAATAAAAAAAGTGATGAGTAAAGTTTATATACCGGGTGTTCCAACATTTTTGTCTATTTTGCAGTTTAAAGAGAATGTGTAAATACAAAGAGAAATGTGTGTTAATGAGAAAGAAGTTATGATTGCAATTATACGAAAAGTCATATAAAAGTCGAGCTGCACGTGTCAGCGTAAAATCGTCATGTTACAAAAGGTAGGCTCAACGATTTGGCTGCGTCGCGGGAGTCGTGTGGGGTGTGCAGCTAAGCGTGAATTTCTATTCCAGCCAAACAATCGGCTCACGTTGAAGAAAGAACGTTCATTGTCCACCAATACTTCCGTGGCCGAGCTTCTCGCGAGACGGACACACAAGTGCGTGTAGTAGATACGCCATCACGCACACTCGCCGACAGTCCTCATCGCTGCAAATGTGATTCAACCAACTCGCTTGTATTTCAGTCTGCACTCAGACCGCGTGCCGTTTAGTCGTCATCTGTGTCATTGTTGTTTTTTTTTTTTTTTTCTTTCTTCACCATTTCCACAACTATGTTAGCCATCATTATCGGTTTTATTTACTTTTATATACAACTCTTCCGGTTAGAGTTGCAGATGTTGGTTTCCGCGGAAGACTGCAAATTCACCAAATTTGTCATCTAGAGCGAAGACAAATTGGATGTTATATACCCAAGTGGGGAACAATTTTGTTTACAATGCGGATCGGGACAAGTTTGTTTTATTGAAATGTGCGAAATTTGGTTGATTGGTTTTGAAGGAAACAAAAAGAATGTTAGGTCTGTGATATGAAAAATAATGATGTGTACAAAAGTCATCTTAGATGTCGCCTCTGAGGATGACTTTGGATCAAAACTGAAGAGACATTATTGAAGGGGGAAAGGAATCATGATAGGGGCTCAGAAGTCGCGCGATAAGCCAGGGAAAGTGAAAGTGCGCTTGGATAAATTGCAACCGAGATCAGACCACATGACCCCTGCTCAGACTAGAAATTGTTCGCATTCAATCGTTCATTGTTGATGACTTATGACCGTGACTTTTTTCACCGCTCGGCGTCATAATGTGATGCACGATGACTCGTTGGACAAAATTCATGCCCATCAGATTTGTATCAATCGTGCGATACCCACCGCTGCATATCATTGAATTGAATTTACGAAATCTTTTCAATTTCGAATTTCTAAGAGTCGTTGAGATATTAACTCTTGGGACCACCGCATCATCTATCGAGAAACAAAGACATTCACAATTCTTCAAAATAAAGCTTTCTTTCATTGGACATCTGCGAGCTATCCCTCTCATCCCGCAGAACACGTCATGGAGACTTTATTAAACTGTAATTATTCGTACCGAAAGATTTTCTTTCTGATAGACATTCAATTTTTCTTTATCCTTAATTATATTTATATATGAATTGCAGTGAAACTTGTTGTTTATATTATTAGTTATTTATATGTTGATAATTTCGTGGTCTATAACTTATTTATTATAAATGTTCAAATCATATCCCTAATGTAAAAATAATTTGCTCTCCCTCTTAGCTAATCTTGCACGTGCACACACGTCTGCATTTAGGCACACCCTTGCGTTCTTGGGTGACGCATCATGGTAATCTTAATCTATATACTCTTATATCGGCGCAAGTAAATATGACAGACAATATGTCTCATTTCATTCGAGAGAATTGCAATAAGAATTATATAAACATTAAATAATAAAAATTGTTGATTAAGTTTACATTTATCTTTGTGATAGAAGAAATGTTTTTGTATCTGATTTGATTGTTTGGCAGACCTCAATATATGGAACAAAAGTATAAGTCAAAGATGGCGCAAATTGCGAAGGAGGTGCTCGGCGCAAGAATCTTTGGATCCACAAGAAGCTTTAATAGAACGTGGCCAGTCAACGAGTGTAGTCAAGACAAGATCAGTGCCAACAAGCAGAGAAACATCTCCAGCTGCCAAATCGTTACAGGAAGACCGTTCTTCGAAAAAGTTGTTTCAAACAAGTTCCCTCCGATTACCAGGTATAACAAAATTAATATTTAATATTGCTGCTGGTATAGTTGATAAATTTACAAAATGATATAATTATTTGAATGTCAATTGCTTGTTTAAGGTGCAACAAAAGGGATAGTTGATATACAGCACATATTGCGGAGCAAATTCAGCAAACTAAATGCCGGAATTCGTAAACGAAAAGCGTTGAGCGTCTCCGAGATGTTTTCATCTAAGGACAACGCGACAAACTTTTATGTCCCGAGTCCGTTGACACCGTCGGTTAGTGATAATTTTAAAATGAGCAATAGCGAAGAATGTGAGGCTGCGTCCTTACCACCGTATCCATTTAATGACAATTTGGAAACACTAGCCGAAGCCAGCAGCATCCCAAATTCACCTAAAAGCAGAAACAACTGTGACGAAAGCTTCACGGCATACCCGTCAGAAGACATCACCGATGCTCCGACATCCAAAGTAAAACGAATTAACAATTGTACACTTTCAAACATCATAATCCAATTATTGACTATGTTTCTTTCTTTTTAACAGAAAAATGGCTATGAACGAAACAAGAGTCATGGAAGCGTTGAATTTACAAGTTCAACTGCTTCTGGAAGTCCATGTCATGCATCAGGCAAACATCAGCAGAAACAACGCAGCAATTCTGAAAGTCGATCTAGCATCAATCAACATTCATATGAAAATGTGCAATTCCAAAGAGGCTCCAGGTAAATTAAGTTTTAGTTGTTATTCAAAATTAAAAAGTTGGTCTCAAAGTCATGAAGAATGAAGAATAAAAATACGGTCCAAATGATAAATGAAACTTTGTCTAAAGAGAACATTTTGTTTGAACAGAGCCAACAACTCAGTGGGAAGTAAGGATGAATACGTCCATTCAAGGAGATCCAAACCGTTCATCAGAAGCTTGTCAGAAACCCGTGAGACCCCTCCGTATGAAAACGTTCACTGTCATGAGAAAGGATCATATCGCTTTGAGGAAATATATATTCCGCGCGTGCCACCACGACGGCTCACATTGGACTTCAAAATTGGCGGACAAGTCTCGTCAAGCACAGGCGCACAGGCGTCCGAACAGTCTACGAACAATCATTTTGATAGTCTTGAAAACAAACCTTTGAGCTTTAACGGACAGAGAAACTCACCAGTCAAGAAACATTCTAAAAGAAGGACCAGTCGTAGTGTAGCTAATATTCCCAGTTCTTCCGGTGGCAAACATTGGCAGGTGAATATAACATATTTGTGTTTGAAGCAATGCTCCAATCTCAAATAACAAACACAATTTGAATACATCCATTTGTTTGGTTTCATTTATTTCAAGCGTACACAAGACGCAGACGAAGGATTGAACTCCGATTCAGAATTAGAAGATATCGACGAAGGCAATGAAGCTGAAGAACTACGGTTTTGTACTCTCCCTCGGCCAGGAAAGCAAGGTGCAAGCTTTACTATTATGACCGCGCGATTTCAAAAAGGTCCTGGCCTCAAAGGTTTAGGATTCAGTATTGTAGGTGGTACGGACAGCCCAAGAGGTAATATGGGCATATATGTCAAAACTGTCTTTCCTAATGGACAAGCGGCAGATTTAGCGACAGTCAAAGAAGGTACACCACACAACTTCTTTTCCTCATTTCAAATTCAACATTTCTTTATTTAACAACAATATTTCTTTATTTAAGGCGATGAAATTTTATCAATCAACTCGAAACCGTTGCACGGCATGACCCACGCACAAGCAATCGCAGAATTCAAAGCTGTCAAAACTGGAGACATCATTTTGCACATCGGACGACGAGTTTCTAAGAAAAAGCGTGACTTTGACGCATAACCGAATGCTTTGAATAATGTTTACAAAATCAATCATCAGTGAATCAACATTTTTTATTTTATTATCATCCAAAAATTTAATTCATATTCGAGTGAGAGTGAGAGAGAAATTGCAACATACTCATTTTTTATTTCATATTGAAAATATAAATACTTTTAAATATATATTTTAATATACAATGATTGTATATGCGGTGTATAATCGGATATAATAATAATAAAACTTGATAATTTTTTACGAGTGCTAAAAAACTGTATACATTATGGATGATGTATATACCTATATAATTATGTATGTAACCGAATGTGATGAAATCAACTATATTAGAATGATCCAAATATTATTTTTAAATCAAGATATTTAAAAGAATTTATCAAGATTGAAAAGCCAAATTATTCATATAGAATAAACCGTCGTTATAATAAATAAATAAATATATATTATATATCAATTATTGCTACATAAAACTTTTTATTTTTTTAATCAAGCTTGTCATTTGATATTTCGTTCGTTTGTTTCATTGCAATAGATTTTGGCGGAACTGATGGCGCCATTTTTTATATCAACAAAATAGCTAAACAAGAAATTGTCTAAACAAAATGAACTGCAATCAATTCAATTTTAATAAAAATTATATACATTTTTCGTTGTGATAGTGATTTGAATTTTTGTTGCCCCTATTGTCCAAAACAAAATAACCCTTTTGTAATTAAAAATCATAGAACAAACACCACAAACCTTTTGTTCTTCTGATGCGTGGCGTGTTCGAAAAAGAAAAACATTTTTTTTTAAATAATAAAGGACAGACAACTTAGCTTACATAAGCGCGCGTCCTTTATTATTTTAAAATAATGTTCTTTTACGAATACGCCAATGATGACTTTTGTGCCGTCCATGCTAATTTACAAAACAACAAATATATATATATATATATACTTCAGGCACAAAACCGAAAGTTCAGATCACATTCATTTTGATCATTTGAAACACGGCGCGAACACTAAAAACAACCAAGCTGCTCGAGCAAAAACATGTTTGTAGCGCTTTGTGCACTTATACAGCAGTTCCACCTGCACATCCAACCTCTGAACTAAAAATCTAAACGACTTTGTGCGAAGGTGCAAAGCGAAGATGATAGAGAACGGCTAATGCGCGCGCATCTCGACGTCACACGATACAAAACGTTACAACATTTTTAATTGAAACTTGTAATTATAATATATTTCATAAACTTAATAAACAAAAGACAATAAAATTGGATTACAAGCAAATGGTTTTCAAAAAATTGTTTGCATGTATTTGCAATTTGCAAATAAAAAGGTTAACAACATATATTATATTCCTTTCCAAGAAAAACTTGATACATGATAATCAATTAATTTATTCGACAATTTTACAAAATGATCAGAAAATATTAAACGGACATTATTAATAATAAAATATAACATTTAACGTCCGCGTGAATGATAATTCTAAAATATTAATTTAGGTTTTTGACATTGTATATAAATATTCTAGAAACATTATTTAGGCGGACAAAAGCATAATATTTTTGAATATTATGTTCTCAGGGATTCATTCAATATCTATAAATATACATAGAATCACACAAAATAATATATATGTATATATTATATCTATGTAATATTATCTATATAAAATCCATTAGTCTATAGACTAAGGGATTTTGTTTATGAAAAACTTTTTCATCTTAGTCAATACGAAAAGTGTCATTATACTGTTTGGTGCGGTTGAATGTGATTTTATCCCATTCCCTGTGTATACATCCCCTAGTTAATAATAATTAACATTTGAAGTATGTATAGAGAAAAAAGAGAGAGAGAGAGAGACCGTAGCTCGACGCCATCTACACTATTGAGCGAACTAATAACTGCGAGAGACCGAGACGCGAGCGCGCGCGTTGAGTTGAGACTTGAGACCACAGACCTCTGCTCCCAGTCCCGTGGAGAGTGTAGATCAGAGTAAGTTTCATCATCAGGCTCTTGACGATTCAAATTTCCCGACATCTGATCAAGTATTTTTCCAGTAGATTGGTGCTCCCTTGCAAAGTCTCAAGTGAAATTTGTACCATCATGTGGTCGTCGTTGTTGGAAGCATCAAAAATGAACCCCTTCGGGCCGTTGCTGCCGACTGCCAAGTGTCAAGGACAGATCGAGCAGGCTCAGGGGCTTGTCAAAAACCGGGTACTCGGTGCTGCTGCAGTTGAACCAGGAGGTAACGTTTACACAAACAAGCAACAAATTTAACAAGTCCGTTACAAGTGAACATACCAACTGTACACATCACCAAACGTGAGCATGTCACTCAAAGGTCGAGCCATCGATCTTCAGTTCCGAGTTTTAAATGATCTTATCCTCTAATCTCGTTATTTTCACCGTAGACCGTTATTATTGTTTGCATTTATACATTTTTCAGGAGAGTCTGACTGTTGTACAAACATCCTCAGGCGGTTCAAGTTTTTTGGTTAAAGCGTGACCTCACACGTGACTTTGTACAACTCCGGGGACATTTGGAAATTGTTCGAATGCATATGTTGATACACTAGAGTCAATTATGTAATCGGATTTGTGGATTTAGAGATGGTTGCTAGATAACATGATGACAGAAACTCATTTTCGATTGACATTCTCACGTTTACGACAATGTTTGTTACAACAGTTCATTTCATTTTTCTCATTTTTAAGATTACAATTTTTGGATTTTGTTGTACACTGGTAATGGTATTGAAGCCAATGCCGAAATTTGAACCTCACCTTGGTATTCATTAGGTTATTGGAACAATGTGACAGAGTTGCATAACGGCGGCCATCTTGGATGGTGTACAAGCGCCTTGGGTGAAGATTTCTTTTTACTTTTTGTTATTTCACTTAAAAAGTCCATAATGTTCAATCATTCAAATGAATAACAAGTTCAATTTTATACAATTATTTCAATAGCAACAAATTAAAAGTTAGAATTGGAATGTGGTAATCAAATTAAAATATCATTAGAAATATAAAAATGAGTATGAGTTTATGAAAAATGAGTTTAGTTATTTTGTACAGAACATTATCGTATCCTTTATGTTTGTGCAATCAGTTATATCTAATGAAGCATAGACATAATTAATAATAAACATTTGATTTTGAATTGCATAAAAAATTGCAATGCATCAGAATGTATTAGAGCAGGTAGTTGAAAAGTTTGAAGCTCTGCCAAATTTTAATTCAGAACATCAAGGGCGAGGCATTCTCAATGGCACGAAAAGTGTACATCTTTTTTTAAATCGCCGGCTGTCGATTCATTCGATAAGTTAATGATTAAAAACAATTGGTACAACAATTTAAACATAACCATTGGAAGCAGAATCCTGTGAAATTTATCAAAATTGATGGCATGAACATTCATATTGGGTAATTTGATTTTCAGATAGCTGCGAATTCGGTTCTAACCACTATTTCATGCTATGTGGTCTTGGTGGAATTCTCTCTTGTGGTATCACCCACACCATGGTTACACCTCTCGATTTAGTCAAATGCCGTATCCAAGTGGACCCGGATAAATACAAATCAGTGTTTAATGGCTTTAAGGTAACCATCTAATAATATTTTATCTTACGTCAACAATATATTACATACAAAAAATATGTATATATATGTGTGTGTGTGTGTGTATAACAGGTATCACTGGCCGAAGATGGAGTTAAAGGCTTGGCCAGAGGATGGGCTCCAACATTCTTTGGATACTCCACACAAGGAATGTTCAAATTCGGTCTGTACGAAGTGTTCAAAGTGTACTACGCTGCATTAGCTGGCGAGGAGCTTTCATTTGAGTACCGAACTACACTATACTTGATCTCATCTGCATCGGCCGAGTTCTTTGCTGATATTGGTCTGGCGCCTTTTGAGGCCGCCAAGGTCCGAATCCAAACAATGCCTGGTTATGCGAACACACTCCGCGAGGCTTTCCCCAAGATGTATGCCGAAGAAGGCATGAACGGATTTTATAAAGGTTTAGTACCTTTGTGGATGAGACAAATTCCTTACACCATGATGAAGTTTGCCTGCTTCGAGAGAACCGTTGAACTCTTGTACAAACACGTTGTACCCAAACCCCGTGCTGATTGCACCAAGGGCGAACAGCTGGTGGTTACTTTTGCTGCTGGTTATATCGCCGGTGTCTTCTGTGCTGTTGTATCTCATCCTGCTGATTCTGTAAGTCTTATTTGATGCGTGAAACAAACAATATAATATTAATACAATGATTAGCAGAAAATAATTTGTTGATAATAATTATAGGTTGTGTCGAAATTGAATCAAGAGAAGGGGGCCACGGCCGGAGAAGTATTGAAGAAGTTGGGCTTTGCCGGGGTCTGGAAGGGTTTGGTACCCAGGATTGTGATGATCGGTACGCTCACTGCTGCGCAGTGGTTTATCTATGACGCTGTCAAAGTATGGCTGCGCATGCCGCGTCCACCACCACCAGAGATGCCAGAGTCTCTCAAAAAGAAATACGGCATTGCTTAAGAGCGTACCCTCGATCTGTTGCTGCGAACGTCTGATCGATTAATAGATCTAGAAATCGAATTAGACCAATAATGACACCTTCTTTGCAAGAATAAAACAAGCGTCATTTCTTATACTTTTCAAAATTAAAAATAAAACGATCGTTCAGATCTTTGTTGTATTCAAAACCATGCTATGCTCTGGGATCTTCATTTTTAATCAAACAATCTTGTTGAATGTATAACCCTTTTCTCTTTAATATGTTTTAAAGTTGTATCATTCACATTATGAGCTCTGTTTCTGAAATATGCCAATTAAGAATTTTTTTTTTTTGATGGTGATTTTGCGTGTATGGTTTTGAATCAACAAATAAATGCGCTTTTCAGTATTTATTTCAATTTTGTCTGTAACACCTCGAACTCTCCTCAGGAAGGTTGAATGAATTAATTGAGATTGTAACAATGGGACGCCATCGGTTCAGTGCCTCATTTGGACCGTAGTAATTGTTTTTTTAACACGTTGAAATTGTGACGTTTTAAACCATACGGTCACGATGTACATAGGAAGATCGCTATAAATAAAAAAATCAAATTGTGCCTTAGAGTTATAATTCCCGTTCCTATTTGCAACTTTTGATTGTTAAATTGACATCTTATATTTTAATTTATTTGAATAATTTATTTTGATTATACAAATTATTTGAGAATAAAGGTAAACACAAATAGACGAAAACAATTTGCCATGTCATTACTTTGACGTAAGTATAAAGTATTTATTACATGTCATTATAAGATGTGTGGGTTTATTTACATTTCATTGTTTAGTAATGTGAGCAGTCATAAGCGAATAAGCCTAGGTTGGTCGGGTAGTTAGTAGAAGCCATTACTGATCAGGCAAATTTGCTAATGACTGTACATACGATTTATTTCATCGGAGCTTGAATTACTTTGTTTTTTGTTGTTGTTGTTTTTTTTTTTTAATGCGCACGATTGTTGATTTAGTAAGATGGCAAAGGCTGTTGTGTTGGCAAAAGGTTAAATCTTCTTTTAACAATTATCCTTTCCTTTGAGTATTTATCCTCAGGTGAAAATCTCGCTGTAAAAAGTAATTTATTTTTTATTCAGGGACGTTCATTATTTAGAATTCAGTTTCTACAGAAAAATATCGAATATCTTACCAGGGTGTGCTGATAACGTTGGATTTCCTTGTGGATCAAATTTCTACAAAAAATACATTGGTTCATGAGATATGTAAATAAATAGAGAGGTTATGATAACACATTTTCTTCAATTTTCAAGATGTAATTCATGTATAGATATTTAAATTTAATTTTCAATTTGATGCTTACCTTTAGCGTATAAACGCGTTTCTTGTTTTCATCAAGATAAAACATGAGATACATTTTTGTATATCTTTATTTATTATTTATATTTACTCGTGCGTGTTTTAATTGTCAATCGTGTCACTGACTTACAATTCTTAACGATAGGAAGAGAACGAATGAAAATGTCATGTTACTATATTAACCTGGGAATGAGCGCGCATTAGTCGGGCTCTTCTTGTTTTTTCCTAGTGCTGCCACCTAGTGATTTCATACCTGATTCAAAATTTTTATTTGAAATTTCAAATCAAACATAACTGAATGTCGGATAGGAAATAAATTAAATTAAATACATTCCTTAAAAAATTATTTTTTAATCAAACTTTAATTCCACAGTCCAACGACTATACATTTAATTAAGTTTATATTTTATATAAAATTATGAGAATTGCCCAACTCATAATAAGATATAATTCCGTTTTGTGAGAAGTCAATTTCATCTGTTCAAAAAAAATCAAAATAAAACATTACAAACATCAGTCTGTATTTGGCCAAATTAGCTTCCTTTTTTTCTTATATCATATAATAAAATGATTCAATTAATTTATGCGCAACTTTGGGAATTTAGGAAAAATATACATAACAAATGATAATGCTCTGATCACGAAAATACTTATTCAGTATGGTTTTTTTATTCTTCATCATTAATAATAATAAAAGCCGTTAGGTAATTGTGACACGTAGGGATATATGTGACATTACCGAAAGTGGTTTACAAATTCATTCAAAGCAATACCTTCTTAGTCTTTTAATTATTTCAATCTTGAATTTTAGTTGCATCTAGAGAAAGCAATTTTAATATTTATGAAATAGCAAATTGATTCAAGTGTCACAATTACGCCAACTTGTAACAAATACTCTAACTAATTATAATTATCTACGACATGTCACATATTACAAAAACATACACACGCACACACACACACATATACGATTAAATAAATCTGTCTTGCAATAAAAAATATAAATCTACTTAAAATTTGTCCATTTAAATTGTTTAGATTGTCAACAGAATTATTGTAAATCACATATTGAAGCACAATTACCCCCAGTGCTTCCAATCATCAGACATAAAAAATTGTTCATTAACTCATGCATACAATAGTTTGGCTATTTAGGAATCATCTACTTACAAATGTAATTTCAAAAATAGATACGTTTCCCCTTGATTCTCTTTAAAAATATGACATTTGTTCAGTTGTAATTAAAAAAATACTTTTCTTTTCGTTGTTACAATATAATTCATCTTGAATAATAATAAATAATATAACATCGTGACTAGAATCAGAAGTATCTTGATGGCTGTTACAAGAGACTTACAGAATCTTTTTTAAATCTAATCTAAAACGTCACCACAGTAAAATAATGATTTTACAGTAAAACTACTAAAGCGTTTCCGCATTACCAAAATTTGAGTTTGGTGGAAATGGAAATGGAACCGATAACATTGTGCCATCATGATATGTCAAATATCATCTAACTCTATAATATAACGAAAAATGATGTATTTTAGAATTTAAAAGCATGGTTTAAAAAACGTGCATTATAGAATCGGATCTAAGCATCAAAACTGTACAACAGATTGTGGTCAGAAAAATGTTGGGTGCCGTCGACGTGAAAAAGCACTCTGCTCTCGAGCAGGCACTTGCCATACTGGACTGCTTGTTCCCTACTGTTAGCCAGGCCAGTTTCGATGGTCCAGTTGACAAAATCGGATCCAGTAAAAACTTGTTTGTAAACCCTCAAAAGCCTCCTCCTGCAGACCGCGATAGAACTCTTGCAGTTTGCCAAGTGACATCTCTTAAATTGTTCCCTGATCTCTTTGGTTTCATCACTGAGAGCATCTTCATGTGGCAATTGGAGTTGGCTATCGCCACAGCACTTCTGCCACTGCTTTCGAACCCAGCATCCCAGTTGTTCGAACCTCAACTGGAGACCAAAGATTGCCAGGATTATGAAAGATTGTCCAAAACACAGAGTTACATCCAAGAATGCCAACATGGCATAAATTCCAGTCATGTCTTCCATCACAAGAGCTCCCACTGAGAGGAACAGTCCAACAAACATGGAGCAACAGAGTAGGATAAGAAGTATCACGTGGTTGAGGATCTGGTACTTTGTATCGTCCGAATTGTCTGGCTGAGTTGGGCCGAGACATGGTTCGCAGTCACTGCTGCACGCGGCTTGGGGCAGCAGGTCCTCCACGTCGACGACTGGTCTCGTTGTCGTGGAGATGAGGCTCGCGTGTCTTCTTCTGTATCTCTGTTGCATGATCAAACAGCCGAGGGTGACGACAAAAACGAAAATCAGAAGGAGGATGGAGAGCGATACCTGGACCCTTCCGAGCTGCAAACTGGGAGTTACCAGATTCTCGTTCTCGTTGGAAGGCTGAGGTTTTATTGACAGGCACAGGCAACCTACTAAAAACAAAGGCAAACCCCAGCATATGATGATGAACCAGGTGAGAAGGTTTTTCGCCATGGTGAAAGTGTGCGTTGGACTGCTGCTTATGAACATGAGAATGACAGCGATTGCTGCTGTCCAGAGCCTGCTCGAGTAAACGCCGCTGGTGATGAGAATGAACTGAGTGTACCAAAGGGCCGAGCCGATGTCCGAGGATGGCAACTTGGTCCAGATAATAACCCCAGTGGAGGCGACAAGTTGAGCGATAACTAAACCAAAGAAGGTACACCTGTGGACTATGCTATTGAGCCGCTTCTTTTCTAGGACGAGGAAGTAAAGCATCAGCCAGATGCAAACAGCAACAGAAATCGCTGAAACGTCCAGGGAGTAGGCTCTAAGGTCCTTAGAGTAGACCCCTGCGCCGATCGCGGAGATGAGTTTTGCGGAGACAAACATAAGCGGAGCTGAGAGGAAGGTGCAGACGACCATGGCCGAGGCTATCAGGTCAATATCAACGTTGTATTTGAGTGTGAAGATGAACAGAGCCGGGGCCGTGGGGATTGTTCCGTAGAGAAATCCGAAGGTACTGAGATCATTCGTGTCCGTTGAGTTGATTCCAGCGTTCAGCAAGTTGACGCATTCCCTGATGATGATTGGAAGGACCAACAGCTTGATGCATATAAGAATGCCCGGTATGACCAGGGCCACTCCCTTCAATTTGTGCACTTTGCCCACCATCATCAGTCCGAGGAGGAATAGCGCACTCGCAGAGAATGCGTTACTAAAAACGTCGAGCACGCTGCTTATAAATAAAGGTACTTCGTGATGGAATATCATGTTCCCTAGGATGCCCAGAATCGTCATTACCAGGATGGGATTCAAGGCCACTCCTTTCATCACGGCTGTCACCATCTGCCAGCCTAGGCGTTGCTCCTCTGCTCTTCGTTTTCCTATTTCCAGCAAAACAAATCCGATAGGATTCAAGATGACAAGAGAAATTGGAGCCAAAAGGTACAAATAATCGGAATATTCTGGGTGATCAGAACCATACAAGGCCTTTATCATGGGGTATCCGATGGCAAAATCATTACTCTGCGTCGTAAAGATGCCAAATAGAGCAGCTCTACCTGGATTTGAAGGTCGAGTGGTTATCAGGCAGATTATTACAACTGTTACGAATACCATGCTCTTGGCTGCCAGAACTGCTCCAAGGAACGTCCAATTTACGATCGAGAAGTCCAGCTTGGCGAGGGACATGAAAATCAAAGATGGCAGGGAGAAAGTTCCCACGAAGGTGTTGAGTCCATTTGCCTCGGATTTTCGTATCACGTTTAACCGGCCGGCTATGTAGCCGCAGAGAATGATGACAAAACATTGCACCAGAGCTTGGTAAATACTCTTGGGCATGGCTTCCTCTGCTTCTTCCATCGTTCACCTCGCGCGCTCTTAGCTCATCTAAAATACCAACAACACCAACATTATTCAACTTTCATTCTTTTATTTTACGCTTTAACACCACACACTCATTTCATCTTTCTTTCCTTTTCAAACAAATTTTATTTGTCATTCAAAATTTTATCCAGCCTCATGATCAAAAATAGAGACAAACATAATTTCATATGGTATGAATATTACCATACATGAGTAATCAGTGGGGAAGATAAATCGATCATAATAAATAAGACAAAATTATGTACATTTTAATACACGATTTCTCTAATACAACAATAAGTCAAATGCGTTCAATCGATTGAGATGAGCATTGAAAATTGCATTATATTACAAAACCCTAATTCTACGCGATTTGAATGAATTCCTGAACAAATTAATTCAAATCGTTTGACATACGCGATATTGATAAATGAGTCACTTCATTCAGTTAATCAAAAGAATTAGAAAGAATGTCGATTGGAATTTCATAAAATCCTTTATATATTAATCGATCCGAATTTCAATATAAACTTATCTAAAATGTTTATAACCTTTAAGTTTTATTGGTCAACTTTAGATTGACAATTTTCATTGTTCTAAAATGAATGATTTGTCATCTTCGGTGCCCATTTTTTATCATCATTTTCATCTTTCGCAACTGAACAATTTTCTGTCTACGTGATTATCAGTAATACTAACCTTAAAATTTACAAATGTCAAACATTACTCTGGCGCAGGCATTCAATTACGGAGCAATCTCGAGCACAACATTTTCTACACTCTCACTCAGCTCGAATGATACTGCAGTGCAGAGAGATCAAACTCAGTTTGGTTTCACGTTTCACGACAATAGACACTCGACGGCAATCGGTTTCAGTCACACAACACATAACCGCGTCATTTGAATTTCAACTTGTTTAGAACAATGAACATAATGTTCAACTGATGCATTTTTTGGAATATTTATTTATTCGTTTTCAAAAAACAAAATAATAATATCAAAACAACAACAAAAAGTAAAACTAAAATAAAATATTGAAAAGTAAAATGACAAAAACAACAACACAAGCAACAAGTAA